>WYDE02019556.1:0-12919 GCA_009867175.2 Adela reaumurella | reverse complement strand
TCTCTTGGAGCTTACCACTCACCAGGACTCAATATCACACATTAAAATCACCCTTTCATTCATGGTATCACCCTAAAATAAGGTACACTGTAATATAGTCATAACATACAATTTATCATCTCTCATCTGTCACTTTAGAAATAAGAACTGTCATTATTTTATATTATTATAATAACAAACTGAAGACGGCTGACCAATAATCGCCGAAATATATTGAAAATTATTATATCAAAAAATGTTTTATTGCAATATTTTTCCATTGCTCTAACTAAACTACATAAATAATACATAGAAATACAAAAATTTCCTAACATTATAGATTAGGTAATAATTCTATATTTGATACTAAATAACTTTTGCTTATTAAATATTTTTAGTTCAATTTCAATTATTTTAGTTACTTTCGACATACATTTTTTAAATTTCATTTAAATGTGTGGTGAAAGCGTTTTTATTTTGCACACTATGAACCGATTCGCCTAGCAAAAGCTGTTCAGAATTTGAAATAACAGTATTCCCTGCTAACACCCATTTTAGATAGATCCTATATAGCAGACATTAAGTATAACTCTTGTCTCATTATTTCAACATTAAACTTTATGTACTCGTACATATTTTCTATTTTGATCTTGTGAAGAAGTTGTTTTTATTGATATTCTTTATTGTTTTGTTTTTCAGAGCACAAAATAACATTTGACATGATACGATTCAAATCAGAAGTGTGATACTCCACAGCTCCTGCGTTTTCCGAAATGGCCGCCACCCCTACAACAGCGATGTTACACGGACAGAGAGTTGTGCAATCGCATGTTTTAATTTCGTTACTTCGGCATAGATGATAAATTAGTCTGTACCAGTATTAATTATTAATTAATTAATACACGGTGTTACATAAAATAGGGGTAGATGCTACCCGAATGAGGGTATATATAAGTACCTATATGCACCTGAACAACTTTTGTACTCCGACTTTGTGATTTGAGAAAAATAGTCTCTTTCTTGAATTTATTTCAATAGGTTTTAATTTTAAAATGTATAAAACATAAAAATTAATTATGACTAGTTATTAATTATTAGATTCATCAGAAACACCTGGTTAATTTACCTAACTTAAAAATATATACCACCATAAATGGAACACCGTGTATATAAAATCCGATGTGTAAATAAATTGCTATATCTACATAATTTGTGCACGGTAAGAAAAATATCGAAATGGCAACATTTGCAAATCATAGTATAAAGGATACACAATAATGTTGTACATATAGGTATTAAGTAAAACTGAAATTATCTCAAGATCAAGATCAAGGTATGATAATTATGATATGAAATTAGGTACTTGCAAGCTCGTTATGTAGATTACCTAATTTACTTGAACTTATCTGGAAATTTATCGATGCGTATCAAATAACAATCTGAAAAAAAAAATTATCACAATTTAGCTGCCATTTAGGTAGAACAGGGTTTTTAAAACTTGTAGTTCCACGAACCTCTATTCATTTCAGTATTATTCTCAGACGACTTAAAACCCCAAGTCCGTACTGAGGAATTTACTTCAGCTGGAGTCGAAGTTTGGACCAGAGAAAAAAAGTACCTAAAAATTGTTTTTAATGTATCTAACCATTGTTAAGAAACATTCGGATGGAGTAAGTCAAAATGAACAAATCGGTGGCTTTGAACGGAAACAAACTAATTGAAATGCAATGTAACACGTCATTCGGTCAGCAAAACAAACCGGAAAACTTTTATAAAACAACCGGGAGAAGTAATTTATATCAGAGCGGTGCTCTTGGGAGGAACCAAAATATTGTAATGTATTCAATCATATCATTGAGCGAGCAAAATGAGCACGAAAAATGTGAAAAGCCTTAGATTTATTAGTCCCTTGCACGCATGCACGTGTGAGCGAACCACGTACGATCAACGGGCAAACCCCCAGCGCCCCAGGGGTTCGCGTATCCCACTTTGAGAAAGCCTGGAGGAATAATTAATGCAATTTACAGGGTTTATAATTAGAAAATATGTAAAAATTGTATATAATGCCCAGGCAACCAATCTAATCTTTTTGTCGTTTAAGTACCTTTTTATGGGTTTTTTTTTGTATTATTACGGAGCATTATGTACTTTATTATTAGATTAATTTAGTTGATAAGATTATACATTTTATATGATTGTCGGAGTAAGTTGAACCTTTTGAACATATCGTTGGCAACATTTAGTTGTGAGGCTTTGTATTTTTTTAGGAAAATATAGAGATCTCGATCCATAATAGTACACTTCTAATGTACGTTTACACTTGGTACTGGTCGAATTATTTCTATTAGATCGGTACCAGGTCATGAGTTTTTAGTTTCACATTAAAAATTGTCTTGTTTTGGTTTGAGTTTTAAATTTTAAAACTAAGGCAATTTTAGCGATATCTTATTTTCATATTTATTAGTACTTATTATTAAAATTAAAACATGTAAGTAATATATTTATGTTCAATTAATTTCACACTCGCCTCAATAGTGTATTGGTTAGTTAGTTTAGTTCCCAAGTGTTATCTTGGCTTATAAAACATTCAGGTGTTAATATAGATATGACTCTAACCGTCATGTATTAGTCACAGATATATATTACAACGACAGATATGAAATTAGATTAAGGTATAATCACATGCTTTAAGCAAGTTGGTTTTTTCATCAATGCGTCATTATTTTCATATGTCTATTTGGCCTGTTCGAGTAAAACTTTATGTATAAGAGGTTCAGTCCACTCAATATGGAAGAAGCATTTTATATAACTTTATGTAGCAGGCCTTCTCTGAAAAGAAACTGGAAACAGAATATGTTTTACGCCTGCAGACCGCTTATATGGCTAGGGACATTCGTCGGAGTGCCTATGTACCGACATGTCGGCGCTAAAGTGGTCCCTCCCAAGCTGATTAACAAAATCTACGCCCTGACTCTTGTCTTCATCCTCTGCGTACCTATGGTTATTTCTTATCCATCATCTTATGTCCTGACTAAACGCGAGTGGCCACTGCACTTCCTCAATGTTTCCAATAACACCTGCCGTTTCTTCGAGATTAACTATGCCATCATCTGGACGACATTTTTTAACTCCAAGCTGTACATTGAGATGTGGAAGTGTTTGAACATTGTCGATAACCACCTTTGTGTGGGTACGAGGTATGTTTATAAGAAGATTCGTCTCTTCAGTTGGGCACATGCCATTTCCGCTATAAGTTTGACAGTGACGACTTATACCATCACCGTCATGACGTATCACGTGCCGATTACCCTGGGGACTCATATTCTGCATTTGCTGCTCTTCATTTCGAATGGACACGTCTGTATAATGGCTTTTATTGTGGCCAATCTAGTCCTGAGACATAGACTCCTGAATACGATCCTAGAAGGAAAGATCAGAAGTGAAGAGTTGAGAAACTTCGATCTGTGGAGAGGAACAGATCGATTAGTAGAAAAGTTCTTAGAGGCAAGTAAAACATTTATATTTCTAGTAATGGCAGAAAACCTTTAAAATCTTTCTAAATACTCGTGTCAATGCATATAAAATACATTTATTTTTAAGGGAAAAACGATATATGGCCCGTGCCAGACTAACGCAGAGATGTAGTCCAACGGCGCCCACGAGCATTGAGATATTTATGGGGTCTGAAAACACCACGTCGGCCGTTTTGGTTTACCTTCACATTACTTTTGTAATAACCCTATACAATAATTGGATGAACGTCGTTCTTCTGGAATTATTAACTGTGGTTATTGCCTTTGTAAATCTTGATAGTAATAATAGTGCCTATATTAATAGAGTACTAAATATGATGAACATTACTAAGATATTTAATTTAAATAATACAAGATTATATATATTATAGATAATAATGAACCTTAGGAGCGCGGTATTCAAGGCACCCTCGCGACGAAGTTACTGCCTGTATGAACTGATGATGATCTACAACAAGATTTCGGAAGCGTTTCAACTCTTCAACAGTATATATGGTTCACAGGTAAATTTATTTCCACCTAGAATTTTATTAATGCACAATTAAACAGAAAATGTAATACTGGTGATAATAAATGTAATGTCGCATTTGGTTTAATGCCTAAATAAAACACTTGCAGATGCCGTTCATGACAGGAACTCTGCTATTGATAACACTCTTTGGAATATGTCGAGCATTTTCCCCTGCAATGGCAGTAAGTTCGTTATTCCAATTTAACCATGCTTGTATTTTGTATACATACTCACAAGCAGAATGCATGACCGGATAATGAGGAAAAGGTTCAGAATTGAGGATTATCTTAATTAATTAATTACTTGTTTATATCCAACTAAGCAAACAAGTAAAACAAGTGCTTCTAGACCACACAAATACTTTTCAGGGGAACTACAGCTGGCTCTATGACCTCTCGTGGTACTTCTGCATCAATTTCCGTGTCCTACTGCTGGTGGGATACTGTGAGCTAGTGAGGAGGGAACAGGCGAGGACTGAGTACTTCCTTCACACTCTGATGCTGCACCATGAGCGAGGTGAAGATATAAGTAAAACCAAAGATTTTGGAAGGAATCCTTCCAAAATATTTGAGTAAAACAAAAAAAAGTTAAAGTCTGTAAACCCGGGTGTTCCCCAATTCCCAATTTTCAATTGTTATGAGAAATGAATAGAAATCCTTTGGAATTTATAATTTGAAAATGAAACTGCTATTTTATTATAAGTTATTTATTATGCATCATGCAGTCACGTAACATAGTAGACTACTATGCATGTAATTAGCAAGTACCTAATGGTTTCTATCATTGTCATAAAATAGGTATCTAATTATGTTAGCTTACAATGTGTTAGAACATTTTGAAAACTTCCGGCACTTCTCGCGGCGAATATATCGGATTGTTCCGACGTTTCGAACAGAGCTTCCTGTTCATGGAGGACGGTCTGTTCGAAACGTCGGAAGAATCCGATAAGTCGCCGCGAGAAGAGCGGAAGTTTTCACAGCGTTGTAAAGTATTGTACAATGTGTAGGTCTCACTACTTTTAATCGAGCAATTTTGGTGTAAGTACATGTCATCGGTTTTTCTGAAACGGGTCTAACAATTTCGATGAAATTAACGGGATTTTTGGGTCTAAAAAATTTAATGTCATTTTCAAGAAAATTTATGGAAAAATTTATTACGGGATTTTTGGGTCTAAAAAATTTAATGTCATTTTCGAGAAAATTTATGGAAAAATTTATTACAGCGAACAGCGCCATCTGGCGAAATCCAAGCGACCCTCGTTCAAATAGACACTGACTGTGAATTTTAAAGACGAATCACGAATTCATGAACTGATAAGTGAACAGTTAGTTCACAAGTTTGAAGATAGGTGATATTGATGATGAAGGACCAATGGTGAAAAGGTGACTTCCGAATACAAACTGTGTTCTCTTCCTCAGATTCTATCTACAAATCGCAGCTGTCGACCTTCCTGCTTCTGGCGAACACCCACCGTCGTTTCCATCTGGTTTCGGCCAGACAACTCTTCACGGTAGACCTCTCTATGCTATCCAATGTGGCTGGAAACATCTTCTCTAACGCCGTGTTGCTTATACAGAACTTCTACATCTACAACACTTAGAGTACAAGACACATTTTAGCTAACTATATGTTTCTGTCGAAGTCTTGAAAACTGTACTAAGGATTTAAATGAAATTTGTTGCAAAGTTAATATTTTTGATAGTAAGCAATCGTAGTTAGTCATAAGGATTTGTAGATAATGTGATCCAAACAAAAATTGTGTCATCTCTTATGTCATCATTTTAAAAAGCAGCAGATTTTTTGCTTGACAGTGTTTCTTCCTTCCTTCCTCTGCATCCATTTCATTCACTGTTAGGTACAGTCCTCTCTCATTTACATGATATGAGAGTATTTATTAATACACTTCCATGTTGACCAACCGGCTTGGAAGTGGGTTTCCTCAAGATCTTTTCCATCACCGGAGTGCTTACATTGTTTAGAAGAAAATATAGTTTCTGTGGTTTTAGATAACCGTTGTTAGAATATGGTGTTAAAATAAAATAAATAAAATGAAATCACATGTAATTTCCATCGTAGTTTTATTTAATAATACGAAACACCCAGATATGTGTTTTTAAACATTATCGTAATTGTGTATGAAAAGCACATCCTGATAAATAAACTAGAAAAAAGTGTAACTACAAGTATGTAGTTTAACTCTTCGCCTGCCCCGAGAAGGACTTAATCAATTCATATGGGGTTTTCAGTGATATACATACATACATAGATTCGACATAGTCACGCCTGTTTCCCAGTGGGGTAGGGAGAAAGAACGCATCACGTGCCACGATCCTGACATAACTCTGCCGCTTCTTGCACCTTAATAGTATTATTCATACATGCTCGTCGGTACTGCGCACTTGGACATTTTTGAGAACCTGCTCGATCTGTTCTAGGTACGTGCGTCTAGCGCGTCCCTTCCCGACTCTTCTACTCATACTCGCTACAAAAATATCTTTCGTTAGTCTTCTATTATCCATTCTTCCGACATGACCGAAAGTGCGTTCCAGAATTTCGTGGTGATAATAGAAGTATTTAGAAATAGAAATAATAGAATTATTTTAGAACGCACTTTGGGCAGCTCCACAATAAAGGAACGCATTCCATGATGTATTCTGTCATACATAAGTAACTGACAGTTGTTTTAGGCTATGTGCCACAGAGTTGAGCATGCCCTCCCATTCCACTACATCCTATTCTAATTCATTCACGATTCATGCAGCTCGCTTATGGAACCAGCTTCCTCTCAATATCCGTTTCTCTTCTTCCATTCACACTTTCAAAATTCTCTTAAAGAAGCACTTCCTGTCCTCGAAACTTTCTTGATTTAAAACATTGTATCCTGTATTCAGAATTACCTAGCAGGTATATATTTATATAAATAGCAGGTATATTTAGTCTATCTCTGTCTATGTATATGTATGTATATTTGGAATATAGGTATAATATGTACTTCGTGCGTTAGTATTCGTATTTAAGTTTATCATATCTTTTGCATTAAAATTATTAATATTTAGTATACATCTCTTTCCGCCACTCACCTAGCAGTTATCAGATCCCAAAGGTATCCTAGAAGAAATGCCTCTAGGCATTAAGTATTACCTTTTGCCCTTATTCTTTTGTATTTGAGTGCAAAAAATATATACAATATAATACAATCGCGATGCGCGCTCTTCCAGTGTCTCCAGTTGTAATAGTAGCGCGGGAGTTCGAACGGCGGGCGCTGTCACAATTTAATTGTGTGGAGAGAGCATCTGAATGGCTACAACAGCGTAAGTGATGGCGCTGACGATGAGGGTGAGAAGCAAACTGTAATCGACAGAAAATAGCCCGAATCCGGAGAAACGCATTTGACGCTTCTCAACGAGCTGCTTGAAGAGTGCCAGCCTGTCGGTACGCGCAGCGTCTGCAACAATGAAGAAGTATCCTGAATTTTTTTTATGGAAACTGTAGGTCCCTCCCTCTCTACAAGGCGGTAGGGTTAAACCCGTCCAGAACCACCACACTGAATGAAGGTCCGTCAAAGCGGCTATAAAATATAGTTCGTGTTTTCCGTCCAGTTCAGTGTAGCCTGCTGGAATTGAAGAAAGTGCTGACATGGCCCTAACATAACTAACCAAGGTGTTTTGACTGACATCACCGGTACTAAAAAAATTCTTACATTAGATGGTATAGCTTTCCGTGTCAGTTTCCATAAAAACAAACGCGAATTTCGGAAAAACTTTCATATTCTTTGCAGACAAACAATGGATGCGTTCCCCCTGCGTATTTCCCCCAAGGTATAATTTGGAGTTCTTTGTTCGGCCGATATGTCATTCGTCGCCTCCTCAGAATACGCAGAATAGAAGTAATAAGTTCATAGTTTTGTCACTAGGTCTATCATGCACCTGGTCAAAACCTGATGCCGCGCTTTCCGTAAAAAATTGTACAAATTGTACATTTTTGTACGACCTGTGTTGGAGCCTTGAACATTGAGTCAGATATTCAGTTGGTGAAATTCGGAACAATTTACTGAAGCTAGAAGATAAAATTGTGAAATAGCTAGATTAATAGCTAACCTGGGCATAAATTGCCAAAAATTGCTAGATTTCAGTTAAATTGGATAGAAATTGCTTAAAATAGCTATATTAGTAGCTACATTGGGCAGATGCTCTGAAAAATAGATAGATTTTTTTGGAAAATTTAAATTTCACTATAATTTATTACTTTTATTCTTTAATGATAATTATAAAAATTAATTCAAATTTCTACAGAAAATTCGACATCAGGTGTAGTACACCAGGTGTATGTATGATAGACCTAGTGACATAATTTGAACTTATTACAGCTATTCTTTTTTATATTTCCAAGATTTATTAAAAATTCACAAAGTTGTTCTTATAATATTCTGAATCTGCATGAAGGAGTAAGTATCGCCGAATGAGGAGACACCGCCTGAATCCTAATTTAATGAATCAGGCAGAAAATCTCCTCCAACGTTCCAGTATGAGGTAATGTGCCCATAACACTGGCAGCATTACCCCTCTGGATAGCGATACTCACCCTTTCACGCAAATATTTAGAGGAATTCATAGATCCTGAGTAGTTATCTATTTTTTTACCTAAGGATTTTTACATTGTAAATGTTTATTGGATCGTTTTCATTGAAAAGTGTGACGACACGCTTTTTTTTAAAACGAAAAGAGCTGGAGACTTGAAATAAGTTTGTCAGGTAGGTCTCGGGGAGAAGCAACTTCGTAGGGGAGTTCGAAGGTTTCAGGTCTTGGGATGAAGATTTGCGGCCTTGCAAAGATGCGGTAAAAGGTGGCGTCGTATTACGGTCGCAGGGCAGGAATGGCGTGTAGGAAAGGTCTCGGCGAGCAGATGCTAACGGTACTTCGTAAATATAGAACATTATGTTGAAGAGCATCGGCTCTTGTAAAGGTTTCGATAGAAGTAGGAGTTCTACGGTTATGGGACGGATATCGTTGGAAACTTCTCGGCGAGTAGATTCTGACAGCATTGACTGCGAGGTACGTACATACAGCTATATGAGTACTTTTGAAACCATTCGTGAGAAAGTACTCCACATGATAGAATCGCGCCATGTGAGTCTGTGCCATAACAGGATACTTTTCTTTGTGTTCTATCCGGCTACACTGACTGAAGTTGACGGAAAACAAGCACTATCATTATGTACTTGCGTGAATAAATGGAATTGGAATATTTAATATACGTATATGTGTATGTTGCGTCAACCGCCTGACTTGGTCTTGCACCAGCAAGAATTCCTCGAAACAAAAATTACTTTGAGGACAAGCCTATTGCACATTGCATTTTATGCAATAATGCAAAATATGGGGTTGGGGTTGGGGAAGGGGGCGGTTACGGGGATGCGAGGATGGGGCACGTTTACGGGGACGGCGATGGTAGGGGCAGCGGGGATTGTGGTGATGGCGGGGATCGCGGGAAGGCGGGTGTGAGGATGAGGCTAAGGCTGAGGTTGAGGCTGATGCTGAGGCTGAGGCTGGGGCTGAGTTGAAGTTGAAGAGAAGTGATAAGTTTTTTTTTTAATTTGTTCTGTGTTTAAAATCATAGTCGCAAGCCGACCAGACCTGTGTATATTTCCAATGCTCTGTTTGTTGCGATTATTGCGAGATTTATGGATTTTTCATGTATTTACTTGACATATGAAATCGCGACCGGCGATGTGATGGCGATAGATCTTTCGTGCGTGATAGCCCTCCTCCGTGACAGGATTTCAATAGTATTACTTACGAAGCGACTGTAGAGTGTGTGTACGATAGGAAGTATAAAGATTGAGCGATGAGAGAAAATCGTGTTAGTTGAGTGTTTGTGATGCGCTTACATATTATGTGAACATGTGGAGGTTTCTGTTATTAGTGCTAGTCCTGCATAGGTTCACAGTGAGTACCATTAACTACTCGCTCGCTAAATAAAACTAACTTCCAACTTTTATTACTATAGACGATACCTATACGTACAGCGTGGTAAGCTTTGTTTAGGTCAGACATCTTTTAAGGGGGTGATTCTGTATCTGATAATGTACTTTCTTTAAAAAAAAAATTAAGGTGTTTTTTTTATTTCTCCATAAATTTCAAGAATACATAATGAAGGTATTTGTAAAGTTGTGTCCAGAAAAAAATTTTTTTTTTTATTTAATTGCAGAATACAACAAAAGTTTTTCAGTTTCCTGGGCAGAATGAACCCCTTTAATACCGTGTAAATGTATTTATTTTATTAAGACGTTTACGGAAGATAAATCAAAATCAACCCAAATAAAGTGTAAATTTTTCAAATAAAATTTGTTAAGCATACACAATTAAAACGGCTATGTTTGTTTACATGAATTAAAAAAAATCTTCATTTAAGACATTGATCTCATTGAATCTGAATATTTAGGTCAATGATTTAAGATTATTATTTTTTCGTTGTGCTTATGAATTTAATTTATGGAGAACGTAACCTTCCTTTTTAGACACGTCCATAGTTTTACGTGCTACCTTGTCAAATTTTGGATGATAATCTTGACAGATCACGCCTATGAAGTGCGGTATTTTTTTCCCGTTCAATGTGCTACATATAATGTCCTACTTCATTGATGGGTACCGCCCACTTATCGTAGTGATGTAACTGTTGATTCCAAGTTCTATGAGAATAATAATCGTAAATCGAATACGATTCATTGACGATTATACATTACCCCATCCTACTGTGAGCTGTCAAAATTATCATCCTAAATTTGACAAGGTATAGGCCTTCCTACACACTGGTCATGGCTTTCAAAAGGTCAACCTTCAGAAATGTGGACCCAATGGAGTCAATATTGGGAGCAGCTTAAAGCTAAGTCATCATCCTCTTGCATGTATGGCCGTACACGCTAAATGTACCTGCGTTTTATGTGTGTGACAGTGGCTTCTGTTCTCGCTGTGCCTGTTTCACGGCGTTGTGCTGGAGCGACGCAAGTTCGGCCCGCTCGGCTTCAACATCCCCTACGAGTTCACGGACGGCGACCTCAACATATCCATATCTCAGCTGCACATGTTCCTGAGGGAGTACAGCGAGGTGCCCTTGCAGGTATGTCTCTCAGTCAGTATGACACTGGCTTCTGTTCTTGCTGTGGCTGTTCCATGGCATGGTGCTGGAGCGACGCAAGTTCGGCTTCAACATGTTCCTGAGGGAGTACAGTGAGGTGCCCTTGCAGGTATTTCTGTCAGACGGCATAAACAACACTTAACCATAATTATTTATTACCTGTGTACCTTACATAAAACATAATTTATCGCTGAACATTACTTGACGGACACGAGAAACACTACAGTTGCCAGATGCCTTTAGTAACCTGTACCACAGCAAGCAGACCAGAAATGCTCACATTCTCAAAACCCCACAACATATGCAATACTTCCTCGATTAATTTATACCATGACTTACCAATAGGCCAGGATATGTTTGGTGAAGCTATTGTTTGTGTTGCTATTGTGTGTATGATCTTTCCGAATCATTGTTATTTAGATGCTGACTTACGTGACGGGTCACATCAATTACGGTGGACGCGTGACGGACGACTGGGACCGCCGTTGTCTTATGTACCTGCTGGCCGACTATTACAGCTTGAACGTGTTAACAGAAAAGTGCATGTTTGATGACACCGGTTCTTATAAGCAGGTAAGATTTTTTTTATGGATTGATTTAAGATTATCACTCCTATGTACATGGTGTGTACTGCCAGAGCCGACTGCAATTTCAAAGCCATGTTGTCACGTGATAGCACTGCCGCGATCGTGTGTCTCGCTCACTCTTGTCATCCGGAGGTAGGTGGGAGCGAGAAAGCGATAACAACTCGCTGTAGTGCTGTCGCGTAACAGCCTGGATTACTTTGAAATGACAGTCGGCTCTGGAACTCCAGATACTCAATAAGCAGTATATACGTTGTAGAAGACAGATGCGAGAATAGAATTGATGAAGATTTTCATGTTTGAAGGGGAAGCTTATTCCAGTATTGCTGCGAATACTGGGAACAAATTCGCATATACAGTATTTGAGTGGGCTGGTAAAGATAGAAGTAGATTTTCCTGAGATCTCAAGGCGAGGTTTCGAACTGGTTTAGACAACAACTGCAGAACTATGGTGGGGACTATAAATAATAAATAAATCATGTATTCTCATTCATGGGCCAATATTACACACACAATTACAGACACAAAAAAAAATCAAGATACATGTATACATACAAGAGACACATTACAGCACAGTAAGTAGGTAATCATTATTTCTTGTTAGGCTGCGCCGAAACTTCGGACCAATGCGCAAACATAAGATTTCCACTTAACTGTGCCAGAGCCAAAATTATGCTGTTCCTGCTGTTGAAAACACACTCCTTGAACCCGAATATCAAGTGCGCATAATTGCATAGAAGTCGTACACTCGTCCGCATAGCTCAGGGTATTTATATACCTATATCTCCGAATCGAGCTGAAGTTCAACAGCGGTGCTACAGAGTTCCAAGATCAGGTCATTAACATAGAGGTTGAACAGGTCAGGCGAGGTTAACCCACCCTGCCTCACCCCGCAACACAACCTGTAGGTATCCAAGAGCGCATTTCCCCCAACGCACAGAATTTGCCTGATTTGAATTCCAATATTTCAGAAGTTGGGTAAACCCAACATGCACCCCAGCCACGCGCATCTTCCGCCACAGATTTTCATAACAGATCGTGTCAAACGTCTTACTCAAGTCGAGAAAAAATGCAAACACAGGAGTTTTATTTTATGTGTACCCAGGGCTGGGCAGTATTTTAAATACATGTATTTGAAATACGTATTTAAAATACAAAATACTATTTTGTATTTTGTA
>WYDE02019445.1:0-12925 GCA_009867175.2 Adela reaumurella | reverse complement strand
ATCCTAAAGGTCTCATTCATATGGAGAAGTATGAACATAAATGTGGTGTCCCTAATAATTTGGCAACCCACTGTATACTATAATACAATGAAGAATATATATACACTGTCTTTAAAAATGGGTGTTAACATTAAGGATTGAATCTCAAAAGCGCAATGCGCCATCGCATCGCCTAAAGCTGTGTCACTCGACGCTTCACAAAAACTTGCGGTTGAATTCCGCAATTTGTAAAGAAAAAAAAATGCGTCTAACCAAAAACTAAAATTTGTGACGTCCTCTGACTGTTCCCTTACATGGAAGATTTAAATGTTTGCACTGAATGTGCTAATCATTCTATAGCTATTCTAGGGCTATAATGTAGAAAGAATGCAAAATCTGTAATATTTTGGAAATTATAGCTCAATTGGAGTGGGACAGACTAACATACGAAATATCATATTACAGATAGATACTTCTTGAAATTTATGTTATTCATTATTTAAAGTTTTATTTACGAACTTTCTTGAGGTGAGTATAATCTGTGTTTGGTCACCCCTCTTAATATTTATCATATTTATTTATTTTTATCAGCGTCGTTGGCTTAGTGGTTGCAGTATTCTGTATTTGATTACCGAAGTTAAGCTCTGCCGAGCGCGGTCAGTTCTTGTATGGGTGACCGCTTGAACGTGACGCTGGTTGTGGTTCGGATTCCATGTTAAACTGCAGGTCCCTTCCCTCTCCTTACATGGTGGTGGGGTAAAACCCGCCCGGGTTGGTACCACCGCACTGTATAAAGGTCGGTCGAATCGGCTATGAAACATAGTTTGTGTTTTCCATCCAGTTCAGTGGAGCCGGCTGGAATTGAGGCAAGTGCTGACATGGCACCACCTACATAACTCACCAAGGTGTTTAGGCTGACATCACTGATACCAAAAGAATTGGTGCATTTGGTGATGTAACTATCCGTGTCAGTTTCAATTTAAAAAAAATTTAAATGACTAAATATTAACGAGAGGGAGAGAGGAGCCCGAGCTTAAAACTAAGAATAGAAGACGGTTGCGTCAGTTGCGCAATAGTTGAGAGATCAAAGGGCGTTTTGGTACCACAAAAAGTAAAGCTAAAGTGGAGATACATTGGTCATACTCTAGGATTCTAGGAGACTCTCTAGTCTAGGCTGACAAGAAAAAATAATTCGAATGGTGGAAAACGTCGACAGTGCATCGGATGGCGTGTCCTAAAGTAGGAATAAATTAAAGCAAAGTATTTTATTTCCAATGTATTTAGTTATTTATTCTTTAAATATTATAACCAGACTACAAAAGAGGGAGAGTTCTACTATGGTTATCATAATATAGAAAAAAGTCTAAAGAATATAAGATTATTGTTAAAAAGGATAAAATTAAAACAAATTGTAAACATAAAATGCAAAAACGTTACACATAAAATAATTGAAATTTCAATGCACCTAAATGGAAGTTGATAGTTTAAAAAAATCATCGGTCAATTTAAATAAACGCTTTATTTCGCTACATTTTTCCTGTAATTTTTGTTTTATTACGTACTAAATATGTTTTTGTGCTCTTACCCCAAAGCATCCGTGACGAGTGAGGACACTCAATAGTTGTTTCAAAAAGACCTGCGTCGCTTCTTTACAAAACAAAACCCACGTTCCGTTGTTAACATTGTGAATAAGAGGAAACAACTGAAGTAGGGTCCAAGGTCCTGCTGTTTTTATATCTTCAGGTATTATGTAAATCTGGGGAGGTTGCTGAAAACGTGAAATAAAAGAAAATTATAGAAAGAATTACTTATATTCATAAATAAATATTCGGCAGCCTACAACGTCAATGTGAATTCGAAGTTTTAGGCTGTTTACCCGGATTACTTAAACGGTGTTCTACCGGTTAGTAGGTATCGATATAAATATATGTAAAAAAAAATAAAGATACATCATTTTGAAAACTTCCGGCTCTTCTCGCGGCGAATTTATCGTATTGTTCCGATTTTTTCGAACAAAAATTTGAAACCTATTCTTTAGGCAAAGTTAATAGCTTCATTTTTATTTAAATAAATAATATTCATCGATGAATCCTGACAATCTTTTTTGAAATCTGTAAACGAGATTGTGTTCTACTTGCTCCATAACAGCATTATGCAGTAAGTTCACTAGACTAGAAGATGGAGAATAAAGAGTCCTAGTGCTTAGCCGGAACATATTTTATCAGCGTCGTTGGCTCAGTAGTTGCTGTATTCGGTATTCGATTACCGAAGTTAAGCACTGTCGAGCGCGGTCAGGTCTTGGATGGGTGACCGCTTGACCGTTGAAGTTGGTCGTGGTTCGGATTCCAGTTAAACTGTAGATCCCTTCCCTCTCTTTACATGGTGGTAGGGTAAAACCCGGGTTGGTACAACCGCGCTGAATGAAGGTCGGTCGAAACGGCTATGAAACATAGTTCGTGTTTTCCGTCCAGTTCAGTGTAGCCGGCTGGAATTAAGGGAACCTACCTACATAATTCACCAAGCTGTTTAAGCTGACATCACTGGTACCAGAAAACTGGTGCATTACGTGATGCAGCCTTTCGTGTCCGTTTCAATAAAAAAAAAACAAAAAAAAACACAATGTTTGTGTACAACAAGACAAAAACTTTTTTACCTCAACATTGTGTAAGTGATTCTGAACTGTATTGCTTCGCGCATAATTATGCGCGAAGCAATACAGTATAATAAAACGTAATATACATTACGGTTTAGGGATCGCCTTAAACTTACTCCTCCAAGTGATGCAGCCTGTGAGAGGATGCTGGCCTTGAGTCGATATGCAAGGGTGGAGTGGTGGAGGCTATCCTGACTGATGACAATGAACGTCACGTCCGCAGCCTCTGGAGAACAGGAGTTTTTTTTTTAAAGTGAATAAAATTTCAAATTTATTGGAAAAATGGGAACGGTATGTACAATAGACAAAATCTAAAGAAAAAATGTGTGAAAATGTTCTTACTTCCTCTTAGTTTTTCAAGTGAATGATTTTTCAGATAGGAATAGTCAATCAATCATACCATCACGCCTCTTTCTCGGAGGATAACCTGAGACAATTGAACCCATCTGTCACAGACTGGATTAGAAATACAAAAATACACGATTTTCTTTTTACATTAAAAAAAATTACTTGCTGTACTTTTTTTGTACTCTGTCTAGTGTGCTTGACTTGCGTGTACTAGCTATGACGTAACATAATACATATCTAGTTTAACGTCAATGCTTCGTCTTCTTACTGATGTTATCCTTATCTAATATATTATGCTAGAAAGTGAGAACACGACAAACGAACGAACGAACAAAACATTCTTATCACCCGGGCAGCGGCAGGTAAAGCCGAAATCCCGCTAAATTAGAATTTGAAATAAAATATTGAGCCGTTAGACGGCGTGATTTCAGAACACGAAAGATGAAAGGCGCTGAACCGTGAAAGCGTGAATAATATAGCAGAATGTTTGTGATCGACTCTTGTCATTAGTAGAATATTCTATTGCCTTGCTTCAAATTTACGCTCACGCACGCGGCAAAAACGCACGCACAACATTCGTTATCGAACTACGAGTTTTAATATATGAGCAGTGAGTTGCAAAACGCAAGCGGATCTATTAGGTGCTTACATGTGAAATTGGCGTTTTATATGAAAAAATAAAACAAAAAAATATGAAATTTTATGTTTAATCAATCAAAGTAAGTGCCATGTTATCTATGCCCTTTCGCCATTTTATAGGTAGTTCATTGATTTCTTTACTGAAAAAATTGTGGGAGCGAGAGTCAATAAAATCTTTAAATGCGGTTTTAACTGCCTCAACGAAATGGATTTTTTTTTCCTTGCAAGAAGTTATCCAAATTTCGGAAAAAAGTGGTAATCTGTTGGAGCAAGGCCCGGGGAGTATGGTGGGTGTCGGAGACATTCCAATCGCAGCTCCTCTAATTCAGCGATCGTTTGTTGTGCAGTGTGTGGTCTTGTGTTGTCCTGATGCAGCAGTGGGCTCTAGCCCAGAACCATTGACCAGAGAAATTGACCAGTCTCGATTGTTTAACGGCTAACTTTTCCATCATGGTTTGCAATTGTTGGCAATACAGATCTGCCATAATCATCTGACCAGATCTTAGTAAGCTGCAGTGGATGACACCAGCACTGGTCCACCAGACACTCACCAGTAACTTTTTCTGAGTCAACTTTCGCTTAGGGCAGGATTTGGCCGGTTCTCCTGGGTTTAACCATTGTGATGAGCGATTTTTCATCACAAGTAACGATACCATACAAATTCCTCTCGTTATTGTGACGGTCGAGTAATGCAACGCAACACTCGACGCGTGTTTGTTTGTTTGCTTCAGTCAATCCATGCGGTACATCGAGATAGGACATTGCGATACCCATTTTTCGAGCTTTTTCACTTTTCCAAATTTAAAACCTAACCCTTTAAAACTAGTGTACAATGAAGAATACATTAAATTCGACTAAATAACGATACGAGTGTCAGATTAGCCGAGCGGGCAAGAGAGCGCCTCTCAAGCGGGAGGTGTAGGCTTAATCCCCCACTTCGGGAACACTATACTTATAACTTTACAATTTGTGCTTAAATGGCTCCTTACACTCCGGTGAAAGAAAACGTCGTGAGGAAACCTATTTCCAAGCTGGTTCGCCACCATGGAAGTGTATAACTAAAATCCTCTCATATCATGTAAATGAGAGAGGCCTGTACCCAGCAGTGGGGCGAATAAAATGTCTGAGACAGATAAGGGTAAATACGGCCAAATAATTCAGAATGACGGAAGCGCTTGCTTTCCTATACGAGCCGGAGGCGAGCCTCAACAGCTAGTCTACGGCTTTAGATTGAAAGTTTAGTGTTCGCGAACCACCTGAAATCGGCTCAAGACCAAACCGAGCGCGTGGTCGCGAGTAGCGAACCACAATTTGGGAACCGCTGGTTTAGACTGTCATTATTAAAAAAAAAGTATTATCAATAAAATTCGATCATTAGTTAGGTGTTGTGAAAGCATAAATCTCGAAGGTGATTTATTATGAAAATATCTGTTTCTTTCGATAACGAATGAACAATGCGAAATACATATCTTCTTGTAGAAACATGCTATGGACTGATTTTTAGTTTCCTGGTTTGTAGATCATAACAAATTGTATTATGTTAGCATATATTTTTTTCCAAATACTGAAGGAGCTTAGAGTAAATTCGATATAATTTTTACGAAAAATGTTATTAGCTTTTCTACGCTGCATTCTCTCGGCAAATAATTCGCAACCACCTTCATTCGGTCTTCAGCGTTTCTTTCCCGATGAAGTAGTGTGTTGAAGGATGTGTTGAATTGAATTGAATTTCGAAAAATCAGTCAACTATTTTTCGTTATCACGAAGGAAGACACCTCTTTTTATTCCAGCTTAATTCTGTAATTTTTTTTTTCGAAATTGGTCTCTTGAAATTGATTTCAGTGAGTACCTACACTTGAAAGAAAACAAATTAAAATTTTGCTACAAACTAGCAAATTACTTGAGTACATACATTTTATTAGAATTCAGTATTGGGAAAATTCAGAATTCGTAATGGGCAGGGATTACATCCCTACACGATAGACCTACCGCGGATGCGTACGAATCGGTCCTGCAGATCTTTTATCTACACAACCGGTAACGCGCTCAACTCTGGAACGCTCTCCCTGCCCACATATTTTCCTCCATGTATAGTCTCGAGTCCTTCAATAGGGGCGTGAATAGGCACCTGTCAGGCCGGCATGGCATTCGCAAACCCAACTAAAAACCGAATGTCCATGGGCGTCGTTAGTCTGCTTCTGGGTGGCTCGGCGCTATATGTCGCGCTCTCAATAAAAAAAAAATCCTAACATGTGCACTTCTTTTGCAGTTCGATACTCACTGGGAGCACAATATTTATAACTTTAGAATTTGTTCTAAATGTCCGCTGACACTCCGTTGAAGGAAAACATAGTGAGGAAACGCACTTACAAGCTGGTTGGTCACCGTGGAAGTGTATGACTAAATCCTCTCATATCATGTAAATGAGAGAGCCCTGTACCCAGCAGTGGGGCGAATAAAATGGCTGCAAAGAAGAAAAGAAGATATAAATTGTAAAGTGACTCAGATTTACAACAGTCGCAATGAGTTTGGTAAAGTCTGCAGACGGTACCTATCATTTATTCGAATGAAATGTTTTATTCATAAAATTTAGGATTTTCTTTCAGATAGACGATTGGGAACTCCAAGTTCGCTCAGCGGGTGTCTGGCTGTCTGTTAAAACGAAGTTTATTGAACTGGTAGTCAGCAGTGGTCACGGAGTACATCCAACTAATATAATAAAAGGAAAACGATCTCTGTTTGTCTATCTGTCTGTTTGACACGTATAAACAAAAAAACTGCTCGACAGATTTACTTCAAAAATTTTTATGAGTAGACTAGTCCATAGTCCACCCTCAGACCGACATAGCATACTTGTTTTTTTTTTCAAATTATATTTTATTCGTATTGCATTACTTATAAACAGAAAAAAATTACAGATCGACCTATACGTGAATTTTATTAGCATAAGTAGTTATTTAGGATAATACATATTAGGTAATCTATGATAATACCATGCTTGTTTCGTATTGTTGCGTTTTACTGCATGCCTTGCCAATAGTCCTTGCGCTCATCGACATTTTACTTACGAAAAACTATACGGATTCTCATTAAAAATAATTATTGTTGTGTATTATGCTCTAGTAGTTATAAAAAAAGAACAATCCTAAAAGTCGCAACCAAAGAGACAAGATACAATTATTTATAATAAAATTAACTATTGGAGGATTGCTTTTTCTTTATTTTTATTTCCTTCTCCCTTCTGCATAAACTACAAATAATGGTAAGGCCCTGGCATGCGGCAATACAAGGTTTTGAGACTAGTGCAATTTCAGAAAATTATTGATGGCGAAACAATCGAACAAGTGGAGAAGTACGTTTACCTCGGCCAAGTACTTCGGATACATCGACAAGGCCTACACACGGTAGGCCTTGTCGGTAGGAGGTAGAAAGACGAATTCAACTGGGTTGGACTGCCTTCGGAAAACTGAAATTCGTCCTAAAGTCTGCACTGCCGCAAAATCTTAAGACCAGAATATACGACCACCCCTTACTCCCGTTTATGACGTACGGATGTGAAACTTGGGCTCTGACGGCCGGCATAGCCCAAGAGCTCCGGGTCGCTCAGCGATCCATACGCAGACAAGGTGCGAAACGAAGAAATTCGCAGACGCATAAAAGTATAGTAGATATTGTACACCGGGTGGCAAAGCCCAAACGGCAGTGGCCGGACACCTGAGCCGCAGGGATGACGGCCGGTGGAGCACACGCGTACTACACTGGCGTCCTTGGACAGGAATGCGAAGAGTGGGAAGACCACCCGCCAGGTGGGACGACGACATCCCGTACATCTCGGGCATACGATGGATTCTAGCGGTCGAGTTCCGGGAAGGCTAAAAAAATTGGAGAGGCGTATGTCCATCAGTGGCCGGCAAAACACTGAAAATGATGGTGATGAACTTCAGTGGAATTTCTGAAATTAGTATGAAATTCAACTAGTGTTAAAACTTTGTATGTGAAATTTCACGGTATTCGTATTACTTGTGGTTATTGAAATGAATCCCTGGTTCGATACCCACTGGGAGCACAATATTTATAACTTTACTATTTATTACTTATTTCTTTAGAATTATAAAGGCAGGTAGGTATAGATAATATATCTCAAAGTAGAGCGAGTCTATTTTTATAGACATAGGTGGTAGCTTGGATGGTAGTGTACAAAAATTAAAAGAAAATCAGACACAGCCTATAACGCCACTCCTCTCGAAACCACGCTCAGAGAAGCGCCATATCAGCTAAAAGGCGGACGAAAAGCGTTGTCCAATTTATTAACACGTCTTTTGAAAACCTCCAGGTCGAAGATTACTGAAGCGATGCAATCATTTTCAATGATAAAAGTTATAAATATCATACAGAGAAAAGTCGAATGGATTCTCCAACACATTCGTTGATAAGTCGTGCCGCCAAGCAGGTCGTTGTGTCCGGCACGTGCACGTGGCACGTGCCGGACAACCCAGTCGCAAGGGGGTTGGTTGGTGGAGGTGAGGGGTACGCCAGGGACTTCAAGCTGACTCTATGTTTGGGAGGCATACGTCGTTGAAGTAGGTGGGCGGGAATACCTCCTATGCTCTTCTACTGCCCTGATACCTGAAGATGGATCGAAGAGTACAGTTGAAGCGCTAGCGTGAAAGAAGAACAAACAAACCAACACACCAATAAATACACTCTCGCACTTATAATATGGTTATGGTACACTTTAGTACAGTATGATTGATTGGATTAGCCTTGATGCATGTATAACTGGTATAATAATACTGTCGTGATCAGATGTAAAGTTTTGTGTGGGGCCGGTACTTAAAAGAATTACCGCACTGCATCTCTTCCCATGCATGTCGTAAAAGGCGACTACGGGATAAGGACAAGATTCCGTGCTAAAGGGCGACATGCTCGCCACCTGTCACCTTGGCACGGTACTTCTACCTATTCATGCAGTAGAATAAATAAAAAGAAATAAAAATAATGGTTACATGCATATTGTACCAACCATTCTTTTTCTTTCTTATTATTCGTATACCTGTATTAATTTGTGTAAATGAATTTGTGAATTTAAATTGGAAAGAAGGAAACAGGAGGGAATGGAACGAAAAAAAAAATATAAATTTTCATTAACAAAGATATTGCAGCACTGCACAATGAAATCATTAGAAGAAGTATTCTCGATCCAAAATGAAATAGACTACTCCATCTGCCAACTGGTGTAGGTACGTATTATTCTCCACAAGAAGATGAAATCAGAAAGCGCAACGAGTGTAATGTGCTAAGTTGTAAATAGTTTCTTGGGCAGCTGCGTCATATTAGAAAACTTACAAAACTGATGCGCACAACTACCAATAAACTGACTTCGTAACCTTAGAGGAATGATGATAGAGTCGGCTTTCCGTGAAGGAGAACGTATTGTGTAAATTAATCGTGAACACTTCAAATTTGTCTAAAGTTCAAATGCTCTAAAGCTTTTAGACAGAGGGATTGAACGGCAAACAATTGATATCGCTATTCAAGTCGTCTAAAGCATAGTTTTAATCGTTTGACATATTAGACACGGAGAAAGGACATGCGTTGCGGAGTAAACCCGAGATGAGGTAAGCGTTTTAATAAACTTTCAATATCTAACAATTCTTTGCTTTCTTTTGAAATCTAATTGAACGTCCATCAATCACTTAACCGACTGAGCCAGCAGTCGCCGAAACAGATGTTCTGTCAGAGCATCTGTGTAAGAAATTATATTTCTCTTCTCGTTCTATGCACGATTTAAACTTAGTGTGTAGGAATGAGACGCATGCACATGTGTTAGGCGATATGTTAAAAAAAGTTGTCTGTGGCGGCCACGGACTAGTTACCCTATGGGCCCGACGCGCACCGCTGTCTGTATGGGAACCGGGCTCGCCAAAAATCTGCTAGGCGCGCGGAACATACAAGTATTAAAATACTTACCTGTGGAAGGATATGCCATCTTTAGTAACTCCTAACGTTTTTGTATTGTTTGGGCACGTGAAAACGGAACAAATCGTATCCTGCAGGAGATGTTGCCGGGGTTGCGCGCTAGAGCGAGAGCGAGTGATAGTCGTATTTGAACTACCTTGCGGTTGAACTGACTAATACGTACGGGAAGCGTTCATCCTACTCATTTTCAAAATAGAATTAAAATGGTTTCTCAATAAAATGTATTTGAAATCGGAATTCCAAGTCAATTTGACCGCATAATGTTATTTTAGTTGACAGACATTACAACTCTGTCGACCTAGGGTGCCTACTCGATCAATTGTGATTCAGGTATCACTTCCCGTCCTTCCGCAGCGCAGCGTCCGTCCGAATGACTAGACTCTAGACTAGAACTCGAGCAACAATGTTTGCTTCTGTACTCTCCCGTATTTTGCCATAGCTGCCTGGCACTGACGTCGATCGATTGTTTGAAATGGAACTTTTATATTCGACTGGATTTTTAAGTGGGTACCTACCTAACTATATAATATAAGTACTTACATAGATCTAGTTGAGTACTTAGTTATGCGAATGTTTCATGAAGGGAAACGTCATATCCTGATCCTGATATACCTAATGTAGGTTTAGGTTATATTTGAGAGGCAACGACATTTTAGCTAAAGCGGCACGTGTGCGTTAAAATAATCGATGTCGAGCTCGCCGCGCGTCGCGCATGTCTTGTAAATGGCAGGCAGACACGGTGGGTGAGTGAGAAACAACGCACCACGCGCGAAATACGGCCATTTGTAGGGTCGTTCATTGCGTATTCACGCGATCGCGCATGAATTGTTTGATTTATCTATTTCCAGGCGGTTTATTATTATTTATTATCGTTTCCGGATATGGAAATAAGTAGGTAGGTAGGTACCAAATTTTGAATTAACCAGTAAATACGTATCCGTACGTTTTTCGTTATATATACTTATTTAACTAGCATTAACGATTTCACACGTTGACGTCTTTAGAACAACCATACAAATTTTCATCCTCTATTTAACCCCGTTAGGGGATGAATTTCCAATAATCGCTAGTACAGCCGACTTTTATTTCTTCTTTTCTTTAAAAAGAGATAAAAAAACAATTTCCATATTTCTAACTTTAAAAATTTTGTAGGTACTTACCACGGACTATTTATTCTAAGGACCCGACACCGGAACGCTTCCCGTACTAGTCAGTTCAACCGCGAGGTAGTTCAAATACGACTATCTCTCGCTCTCGCTCGAGCGCGTAATCCCGGCAACATCTCCTGCAGGATGACGATTTGTGCCGCTTTCACGTGCCCAAACAATACAGAAACGTCAGGAGTTAATAAAGATAGCATATCCTTCACAGGTAAGTATTTTAATACTTCTATGTTCCGCCCGCCTATTTTTGGCGAGCTTGGTTCCCATCCCATACATTACATTGAGCGGCGCGCGTCGGGTCCATAGTGTACCTAGTCCGTGGTACTTACATACAAACTTACATCGGCTATTTAGGGTGGTTTAGCCGGATATCGGCCACTTAGTGAGATTACGAAGACTAGCTCGAATTCTAAAATATTATTTTACTGCCCTTATAAAAAAAACAACAACATCGATGGAAAGATGGTGTAATGTAATTTCAAGTACATTTTTAAATGCAATTAATGTTGTAATCAGTTTTTATATTTAAAAAATGTAATTGCATAATTAGTAAATTTTACCAGCTATCAGCCCATCTCTGTACTGGCATCGTTTAGCATTACTCCACCTATCGGCCGTTTTAGAAGTACGTATGTATGTCGGTGGGATGGTAGGTTACATACGTGCGACTTTGAGATCGATTCAAAGATCCACAAGTTAACCCGTTTACTCCCACAAGGGACGCACGTCCCTCTATTACGTTACAGCAGTCCGCTCCCACAAGGGACGACCGTCCCTCTGCTGCATTGAGTTTGTTTGCGGCGGTGCAAGGTCGCACTTTTTGCTTTATTGCTCTTCCAATTGACATTTCTTATAGGATAGGAGGTACACGTACTCCTAGTAGTAGATATTGTACACCGGTTGGCAAAGCTGAAATGGCAGTGGGCTGGACACGTGAGCCGTAGGGAAGACGGACGTTGGAGCACGCGCGTCCTACACTGACGACCATGAACAGGTAGGCGAAGTGTGGGAAGACCACCCGCTAAGTGGGACGACGACATCAGGTACATCGCGGGCAAACGATGGATTCGTGTTGTCGAATGCCGGAAGGATTGGAAACAAATTGGTGAGGCGTATGTCCAGCAGTGGACGGTTAAACGCTGATGATTATGATGATATTTAATTGTACTTATACGTTCCAAGGCCAATGTAGAAAACCTTTATCAAATTACATCCCAGTTCGTTGACATAATGGTAATACTAACACAAAGTAAGTACTTATGTATCACACAAGAATAGTACAGGTAATTATACTAGCGTTTACTGAATGAACGACAGGATACTCAACGACTAAATAACTCAATAACAACACAATAGATGCATTACAATCGCGACTCTTACTTTGAAGTGTAACGGAGAGACAATCGAGAGACACTTTCTACGCTATTGATATGAACATCTTTAGAATATAATAGAATCTTTATTTGTGAATTGCATGCCAATATAAATATGTATACATTTACGTCAACAGCAATCCTGCCAGTTACGGCGTAAAAATCCTAGTTTTACATAAATATTTTTTTTTTCATTATGTATTTAGAACATAAAATTCTTACCTATTAAATACCTACCTATTCAATTTCATTATATTTTTCATGTCAGATTAGCCGAGCGGGCAAGAGCACGCCTCTCAAGCACAATTTTATAACTTTAGAATTTGTGCTAAATGGACGCTGACACTCCGGTGAAGGAAAACATCGAGAGGAAACACACTTCCATGCCGGTTGGTCACCGTGGAAGTGTAATACTAAAATCCTCCCATATCACGTATATGAGAGAGGCCTGTACCCAGCAGTGGAGCAAATATTTTATTTGAAAAAATGGTTCATTGTATAAAATCTTTTGCGGCATCGTACAGTCGCGCCTATTACGGGTGCTTCGAAATCGCTATTTATTTTTATTTATTTATTTTACACTTTTGGAGAAACACAAACAATACAATACAAACCTAATTAAAACCAAAACCTAAATCGGAAAAGTTTCTGCACTTATAAATCCTATAAATAGTAATGTCAATAAAATTGAGATATATAGTGAAAAAAAATATATAATTAAGTATAAACATTATGTTTAAATATATAAAAACGGAGAAAACAAAAACAAAAGTTATAAAAATGGAAAAATA
>WYDE02019334.1:0-12926 GCA_009867175.2 Adela reaumurella | reverse complement strand
CCACTCACATTCGCTCCAAAAATGTCTTTCGTTAGTCTTCTATTATCCATTCTTCCAACATGACCGAACCACCGAAGGAAGCATTGTTTTTCAATCCGTGTTTTTAGCAATGAATATTGTTTCTTCACCAACTCGTTTGTTATTTCAACCATACACTTGGCCAGTCTGACAATGCTTCTTGGTAGGCAAACATTTGTTTGAACAACATAATTAGTAATTTTAAACAAGTATTTTTTTCTTTGTATTATCTACACTATAAACTAACAATACGAATTTGTTGTAGTGTATAAAGGTTGACGGGAAGAGATTGCCTCCGGCAATAAGTCCGTCTTCTGCTAAGCAGATAAAATCTATATTTATTTATTTATTTATTTTTATTTACATAGCCGTTTCAACGCTCATGCATTCCGTGCGGTGGTACCTATCCGGGCGGGTAAACCAAACCACTTAGTTATGTGAGGTGAGTGAGGGGAGGTTACCTCACAGTGTTTTCCCTCACCGGTTAATCGGGGTTAGCAGAGTAATCGTTGTTGTGCTGCGATATTGAGGTAGATAGACCCCGCAGAACACATCGACCAACACTCTCAGCAAAGTATTTGCAGAAACCCTTCCCCTCCCATCCCTTCCCTTGCAGCTATTTTATTCGCCCCACTGCTGGGTACAGGCCTCTCTCATTTACATAATATGAGAGTATTTTAGTCGTACACTTCCACGCCAAGGTGACCAATCGGCTTGGAAGTGGGTTTCCTCACGATGTTTTGCTTCACCGGAGTGTCAGCGGCCATTTAGCACAATTTCTGAAGTTATAAATATTGTGCTCCCAGTGGGTATCGAACCCGCACCTCGCGCTTGAGAGGCGAGATCTTGCCCGCTCGGCCAATCTGACACACAATTTGGAGAAACAAATACAATAAATAAATATTAAGGACAAAGAGGCCCGAAGAAGGAAGAAGCGAAGTTGAGAAGACGAAATAAAACAAATATTTTTATTTATTTTATTTTGTATTGCAAACCTATATTAATATAAACCTTTTTGTATTATACTATACCTATATTTCAAACCTATGGACAAAATATATTAAATAATATATATTTTGAAATAGGTACCTAAGGAATTTTACTGAACACTCCTTTTTTGCACGGTACTAAATATCCGATGAAGGAAAACATCGTGAGGAAACCCACTCCCAAGCCGGTTGGCCACCGTGGAAGTGTATGACTAATATCCTCTCATATCATGTTTAATGAGAGATGCCTGTACACAGCAGTGGGGTGAATGAAATGGCTACAAAGGAAGAAGAGTACTAAATATAAAATTTTTATCAATACAGGTATGTATAATCCAACGCATGTGCATAATTCGCAATTCATCTTTTCAATATAACGCTGAAAGAAGAATCGATCCATTTACACGCATTTACAAAATCAAAGAGTCCTATATAAGTATTAGATGGAATTTACTACATTTTAATCATAGTAACATTATAATTTAACAATTTAAAAAAATACAAATAATTTCAATAAATTGATATTACTGACATACATTAATAATTTGATATTTCATTGTAATTTTCAAAACACCCTATTCCCTATTTATATCCATAAATAATTAACACCTAAACTAAAGCCGTCATTTAAAACTAAAAATATTACTTAAGTAAATATAAATAGCAGACGTAAGTTGTATTATTTCTTATTAATGTCAGTAAAAACGTTTTACACGTTAATAATATAAACACCGGTTAAAGTTAAAATGAATATAAAGTTTTAAAGCAATGATCCTAACAAAATCGATATCAACTCGGCATAACGTCGTTGCCGCGCGCTCGCCGCGCGAGTACATCGCCGGGGCCACACCGGCGGCAACGACGTCTGACATTCCATATACTCAAGATCATTTTAATTTTACATGGAAAAAGTGATTATTCGCAGGTATTCTTCGCGTATAGAAAAATAAATAAGATAAAATAAATATAGACTTTTCTGCTTAGCGGAAAGCGAACTTATACAACACAATTACATACTACAACACATTCGTATTGTTAGTGTATAGGTTTCATAACGGTGTTTTCTTTCACCGGGTTGCATTGTAATTTTGTACACAAATTTTAACCGAGATTTTAAAATCCGGAAAAATTGTGCGCATACCAGGTTTCGAACCCACGACCTCTCGGGTAAGAGGCGCGCACTAACCAACAAGGATACTCCGCAACCCGAATATTTGTGTCTGTCGTCAGCTTTGTTCGCTCATAGATATGTAACTAAAATTAAAAAGAGTGTCAGAATAGTCGACCGGGCAAGAGCACGCCTCTCAAGCGTGAGGTGCGGGTTCGATCCCCTCTGGGAGCACAATATTTGTAACTTTAGAATTTGTGCTAAAATGGCTGCTTACTTGCTTTTTACCCGACTACAAAAGGAGGAGGGTAATGTGTTTGGGTCTAATGTGTGTATGTGTGTGTATGAGTGTGTGTATGTGTGTGTATGAGGGTGTGTATGCGTGTGTGTCTCTACATATGTTTGTGCCCCTGTAACTCAAGAGCGGCTAGGCCGATTTCAATGAAATTGGTACCAATTTACGCGTTGGGAAGGATATGTCGATTTTTCAGAAAAAACTAAATGGCGGACACTAGACGCCATATTGTTCTACTGGAAAAATTTAAAGTGTTCAAAACCTATCGAGTGGGATATCAAAATGAAGGTCTGGGGAACGTTCCTCACAGTCGCTTTTATTTAATGATGTGGCGACTACTTCTGTCCGAAATTGTTTCTTGTTTAAATTTTTTATTGCGTAGTCGGGTTTTAATTTTTTATTTTTATTTTAACTTTTTTTTGACACTCCAGTGAAGAAACACATCGTGAGGAAACCCACTTCCAAACCGATTCCGTGGATTCCGTCACCGCGGAAGTGTATAACTAAATCCTCAGTGGGGCGAATAAAATGGCTGCAAAGAAGAAAGACGATATAGGTAACTAAAATACTGTTTATTTTATCGTTATACGTTTTTCACCATATGATTCAATAGGTATCGTCCTGAATCTAAATCACGATAACACAACAAAAACTGACTAAGTGTGATGCTGAAGCGCCGAAGGTCGCGGGTGGCGCTGCGAGCACAACAATTTTTTAAATTTTTTTTATTCCTTCCTTCCTTCCTACGTTGTCGATTCAGAGATCCACCGAGAGGAACCGCCTTGATGATATTGGGTTCATTGTTCCAAATATTTCATAAAATCTTTTCATTTTATTTTATTAATGAATAGGTTTTTACTTGAATTAAAGTAGCTTTGCATAAAGCCGGGGCTTCACGTGCAGCCAAATTCATCCCCGAGGAGGTGCCAGGAAGGCGGACTAATGTTTCTGGGGATAGGTTACGGACCAGCTGGTTAATAAATAAATAAATCTACAGTATCAAGATTGGTCGAGCGAGTGGCGTGCGCCGACGTATGTTGGTTGTCCGCGTCCGCGACCAACCTCAAGTTCAGGGTCCCGCGCTGTTTGCCTTGTGATGTAACGTGCGTGCCCGGCCAGTGACGACGCAATCTGGGAGGGTCCAACAGCAAACTAGTATCACGCAGTGATAAATAGATAACCTTTATGGAAAGTATTTGTTTCTTTCACGGGCTGTGGTTTCATTACATTATTAAAGAAAACATCAATTTTTAGGGTTCCGTAGTCACAACAAGGAATCCTTATAGTTTCGCCATGTCCGTCTGTCTGTCTGTCTGTCCGTCTGTCCGCGTCCTAGCTCAGAGACTCTTAATACTAAAAAGCTGTAATTTGGCATATTTAAACATATTAATCACGACGACATGCTGTGTAATAAAATTTTGAAAAAAAAAACATTTAGGGTATCTCCCATAAACGGAAAGCGGGGTGATTTTTTTTATTATATCGTGTGGGGTGTTGTTGGATAGGTCATAAAAAATATTGGAGATTAAGGAAGAACACTTGTCGATTCAGAGATCCACCGAGAGTCACCGCCTTGACGATATTGGCATCAGTCATCCAAATATTTCATAAAATATTTTCATTTTAATAATGAATAGGTTTTTACTTGATTTAAGTTGTTTTAGTTTAAACAAAAATATTTGAACTGTGAATGGTCAGTCGCGCGCCTGTTATTTTTGAATCGTCAATTTGGGCGCCAGTTAAAAAGGTTGGGCTTTAGCTTAGATGGTTTTGGAAACATGGAAAAGATGGAGAAAATGCCCAAACCAATGCCTATATGAAGCTATGGTGTAATTAAGGGTCGAACGGGGCCGCTCTAGGCGAACATAGCAGGACCAAATACGTGAACTTTTACGCAAAGGGCATGTATGAAGCAATGTACATGAAGGAAAGGATTTGTCAGGAACGTGTCAAATGGTGCTTAATTGTGTCTGCCTGCCTGCCCGGTGGGGTCTCCGGGGAAGATGCGTGAAGGTATGCACGTATGTATCTAAGCTCCTTACGTTCAGAATTCGTATACTTTTGCATTTGAATACATTGTATTATAAATAAATAACTTACATTTCTCGTGAATGTAAATTACAATCATACGCACGTCTGATTACGCTCATTTAGATCACGTTCTTCCGTTATATTTATATACATCTTCTCTCCCGCAAACATATTGCTACAAAATTGTACGTCCATTACCGATGTTAGACCCGGGATACACTAGCCGAAAAGAACTAAATATATTTAAATAATTTTTACGATATTCGAGTAATACGTCGGTTTATTGGAAATTTAACGCGTAAGGCTGCTGCTTACCGTACCAATCCGGTAATATAAATATCGCCCCGTTCGCCGGTGCTGAGCATTTTGTTGCCTATGGTTAAAAAACGTGTCCCATAAGGCTTCTAACCTTTATAAGAAGCATTTGGGGCTATTATTGATCGTAAGCGATACTTTTTTTGCCAATTTCTTCTGTTTCGTGTATGGATACCCCCAATTGTCACGTTCTGGTCGCCTCGTGCAACACGGGTTTCAGGAGATAATTTTTTATACACATTTTCATTACCTACTTATGCATTTATTTTGTTCATTATTACTGTAAATTTCCTACTCCCCATTTTTTTTAAATATTTCAGCCCTCCACGCATTTTGGCAACGCGAAATTTTAAAAATTTACTGTGGACAAATATAAGACCAAATACGTATCTACAATGACAAAATTTTCAACCGAATTGCACATAGTCACACAGGGAGCATTATATGCTCGGTGTAGGCCGACGACAAGATTTTAGTGCGTAGTACGTTCCGTAGTACGTTGCGTTGTACATACGCACATATTATGTATGGAAACGGAGTATTTCGCAATGCGTACGCTAGGGGCACCGTTCCGTTTTCCATAAAAAAATTCGTGCTTACAAAGCTTACGCTCCATGCACACAAACTCATAATAAGCCCATTCGTCATATGGTGCGTATTGCTTTAGGTTAGAGCACCCCGCAGCCTTAACTGAAAAATAAATAACAGTTTAATACAATTTTAACTTATGAAACTAGCTTCGCATCTGATACCTCTTTTTCACCTCTTGTAGGACTGGCCTAATACTTCACAGTTAGATATAACACTGTATCTGCCTGCACTAATGATGGTAAAACGGAGGCGATGAGCTAGCCGACATATTACTTACGTCACGCACGGACATTTAGTATTGCAATTATTCAGTCATATCGTGCAGTTAGCACATAACTGTTACATCATTTAGTATTATTAATAAAGATTGATATTTAATTAATGATAATATCGATGCCACCAATTATTATAGTGGCGTGTTGGGACAATGTCGGTATACTGGTAAAGCACGCGCTTTTAGTTCGTGTCGTGACATGTTTACGTGTTGAAATGAAGGATTGTATGATATGTATGTACTAATGAATTTGATTTGATATATTTTACATTACCGCGTTCGATGAACGGCTTTATGCAATACTGCCACAATTACTGAAGTCAGTGAGATTTTATAGTTGACTATTTTTATTGAAACTGACACAGTAGGCTACATCACCTAATGCACCAGTTATCTGGTACTTACCGCAGTAATGTCAGCCTAAACATCTTGGTGAATTATGTAGAGCGCTTCCTTTTATTCCAGCCGGCTACATTGAACTGGACGGAAAACACGAACTATGTTTAATAGCCGCTTCGACCGACCTTCATTCAGTGCGGTGGTAACCCGGGCGGGTTAAACCCTACCACCAAGTAAGATTAGGAGGGAAAGGATCTCCAGTTTTAGGAGTAATCCCAACCTCGGTCAGCTGACCGCACCCAGCGTTCTTAACAATCAATAAATAGCGACAGTTGACTGTCTGCACCACTAAGCTATCAAGGCTGACAAAAGTACTCGGGTACAAAGGTACTCAGCAATCGATCCTGTAAAGCCAAATTGATGTATAGTTTGGATTAATTTTATAAAATGAGGGTGTGAAAAACTATAAGGCTTTTGTAACCCGTAACCATTCACAAAAGGTCAATTACTTTTCCCAAAATCGAAAACCTTACTTACATTTCTTAACCCAATTAGTGATTTTCAATGAAATCTACCCATTTCCGAGAAACAGATCACCTTAAGAAATATTCGTTGAAATAAGAGAATGCAAACTTAGGTTAAATATAATTTTTAAATTAATGAGAAATATATTTATTCAATAGTAGGTTAAGTAATGTACCGTTTGGGGCCGGTACTTAAAAGAATGACCCCACTGCATCTCTTCTCATGCATGTAGTAAAAGGAGACTAAAGGATAAGGACAAGATGCCGTGCTTAACGGCGACATGCTCGCCACCTCTCACCTTAGCACGGTACTACTAACCATTCAAGCAGTAGGTGGGTCTTCGTGCCTTACATGTTGCTTGATATCTTGTCCGAATAAATTGCGAAATGTAGTGGTCGGTGTTGTGATGTAATTAACGGGAGTTCTTGCATCACAACACCGATTGCTCTGCTTACCCCGATTGTCGGGATTCAGCGTGAGTGATGTGTATGTACGTATATGTTAAGTAATGTTCTAATTATCCAGCATGTTCCCAAGTTTTTAATATAAAGCTATGACAGGTTATGGACATGTTGCATGGAGCGTGGGAAACTCGTCAAATATGTATGGATGCACATACACATATTTATGTTGCAATCAGTATGTTAATGAAGAAAAAAATATACGAGTAAATTGTCCGATTCCTTGAAGAACATACCATGAATTATACATTCTTGTTGAATTATAAATTTATGAGAATGTAATTGAAACAAATAAACAAAATTCATGAGCAATGGAAAGTTTTCGCGTAATTCCGATTAGTATTCCCCTACATAGCTACTTCCTTATGCAACTAACGTTCATAAAAAGTAACTGTACCAAAATTTATTTCTCAATATTTAAAGATGCCAAATGCTTCGCCAATGACAATGTCAACTGGTGTTTTATCTTCGTTTACAGTTGCATGACTCGTGATTATGTCATCCTCATCCATAACTATCGAAACATCGGTGTGGTCAAGCATTTTCTCTATCCGCTATAAACTTTCAGTATCAATGGTTTCCATTGTACCATCATCAGATCTGTATCGCGCATCACGACCTGCGTTATACTCCCTCCATCTTACATTAGCACTCTTGCAGCAGACACTTTCATAGTTATAAAGTATTTTTATTGTATCAAGATAGGTTGGAATCGATGGGCCGTTAATCGGAGTTCGCAACTATGTGGCGAAAACGCATCATTCACGTCGGTAGGAGGCGCGTGGTAATTCTAGTGGCATTGTGTTGCTCGATGGAAGAACAGCAGCAGGGTTCATATAACTGCTTGTGCTTACATGTAGCGGATGGTCCGTCGTCGTTGTTGGATGAGTTTGCTTATAGTCAGTAGCCTTGCTTTGTTTAGTTAGACGAACAGTTATTGCAGATGCATGGACAAAATGGTGGAGTGCAGTTTCTTTATTATGTGTGAATTAGAAAGTTTCGCGGCTTTAATTTCTAGAAATGTTGCTGCCTTTTGTGTTGTAACTCATCTTACCGTTTTGGGTCAGTTTTCTGGGCTTCATTCGGGATGTCTTAATAAAGTTTTGTCATTTCATTATTGTCTCTCAACTTCTGCGATTCGCCACAGTTGTGAAATATACGTTTTAGTCACTATCAGATGGTAGTGGTTGTATGCAAAACTACATATATCTGAATCTTCTATTGTTCTTCAAATCTCAAATTAAATTATTTCATAAATGTGCACGTTTTTTTTAATCTTTGCATAACATCTAGTTTGTGGTTAAATAATTTTTGCCATATCCTGGAGTAGTATTTTTAGCTGCTGAATTAAATCTTTTTACGTGCTGCATTTTGCCTCAGCCGGCTTGTCTAAGACATGCTCTATAGGTACCTACCTACTTATCGTTTTTCTCTCGTTACCCCCACTTTACTCACCGTGTCGACCACTCGCTCGACTGTCCTCTAAATCTGTCCAGCGCTATCTTGCTGTATCGCCTTTCCAACGTATGGGACAAGTGGCCGTCCCATACAAGCCTGTCCCATACAAATGGCCTGTACCGACGACGACGCGTAACAAAAGGAACCTTTGTCCTAAGAACAGCGATGGCCATTGCTTTTCCAATTATAGCCATTAACATATGCGGTATTGAACAAAGACAGACAATGGCATTTTAGACTAGTGCTAATTAGAATTTCTATGCGAAGCTTTTATAGTGAAAAAAGCCTTTTCTTTCATACCGTCTAAAAAAATGAAAGTATGTGCATAAATAAAAAAATAATAAATATAAACTTTTCTGCTTAGCAGAAGGCGGACGTATTGTCGGAGGCAATCTCCTCCAGTAAACCTTCATACAGCACATTTGTATTGTTTCCGGTAGGTACTTAAAAGAATATCCCCACTGCATCTCTTCCCGTGCCCCATGTTCCTTCCAAAGGGATAAGGACAAGTTTGCCGTGCTAAAGGGCGACAGGCTCGCCACTTCTCACCTTGGCACGGTACTTCTACCAAGTCTTGCAGTTGGTAGGCCTACGTGCCTTACATGCTGCTTGACAGATATCTTGCCCGAATACCTTGCGAAATGTGGTGGTCCGTGTTGTGCTGTAATGTATCAGAGTTCTTGCAGTACAACACCGATTGCTCTGCTTACCCGGATTGTCATTAAAACTTACATTAAAAACGCAATTAATGTAAAAATTGGCGACTTTAATAATATTAAAGGCAATACATTTTACCTAAAAAGTAATATGCACTTATGACAAAGTGAGACTTAGGAGTGAAGAGTGTAGCAAGATCTTTCAGAGATGCTAAGTACATACTTGTAAGTAATTATGTTTTTCTGCCATCGTACTCTATAATTAATTAGAAGAATTTATCTCCTTAGATACTTCAAACGCCTTAACTACCTAAAGGCGTACATAAAAGGTGCATAAGGATATAAAACCGGCAGTGAAACGACACACATAAAGCAGCTCTTAAACTCTACCCCGATCGGATAAGAGGTAAAAAGATCAAACTGCTCTAGAACCACGTAAGTCAAGAGGCCGTTCCAGACCTGCGATCGGATCGGACGTAAACGGGCGTAAGTGCATTTGAACCGCGTAAGTCAGGAGCGTTTATGCCGCGATGTTCTAGAGCGTTTGTGCCGTGGCCGTACGCAAAGAGGCGTAAGTCCACGTGCGTCCATAATACCGTAGAACGGCGGCATTTTGCTCTTTCCCCACGGCCAGGTGGATAAGGGAAATGTACGATCGGGTCATATCAATCAATCTAGGTATGGGCCTCGTCCCACGTGCCGTGATGTCGGAGATTGCGGAGCCGCCGGCGAACTGCGGGTCCTCGATATCTGGTGCGGAGAAGTGAGGACAGTACTCGAGATTTGCATCTGATTTAAGATGTGCTTGTGGAACGTTTTCCGCAGGGCTATTGAGTCGTTCGATAGATAGAGATATTCTCAGAGCTGGGGTTGACTTTTACTGGGGTTTGTTTTGTCACCAACTAACATGACTAAATATTTGATTCAGATTTGGTTTCGTAACTACTGCTCTATGCGTATCCCACGAGGAGTATTCGGTGGAGCTGTTTAATGCGATCTCGCCGTCCTCTTTCCACCGGACGCGTACTGGGCAGGGATTGCATCCCTACATGATGGACCTACCACGTTGCGTACCAAGCGGTACTATAGATCTTTCATCTACAGAACCTGTAAACTCTGGAACGCTCTCCCTGCCCATACATTTCCCTCCATGTACAGTCTCGAATCCTTCAAGAGGATCGATCCTGAATAGGCACCTATCATGCCGTCATGGCATTCGCAACCCCCGCTAAAACCAAATGTCCATGGGCGTCGTTAGTAGGCTCGGCGCCATATGTCGCGCTTTCAATAAAAAAAAGGCGTCACAATGTTTTTTTTTCCTGGAATCTCACATGGGACTACAACGCGTGTACGGTGTAAGTAAGTGCACCTATATGTAGCACCTAATGATCCTACCTAATCCTCATGATACTGCCTGATATAGATCACGGATCCTGTAATATGTGCGGATACACAGAACTGGACTAGAAACACAAACTGTTTGTGCATAGTCATTGTTAGACGTATCCTTCATGCAGTGCTGTGGTAACGCCTCGGGCCGGTGAATCCTACCACCTAGTACTGAAAGGAAGGGTATCCTTGAACAGTATGTTGCACAACTAAAACTACTATTCTTGAAGACGGTAGAACAGACAGTTTTAAAGTTGCATGTCGATACATATTATGAGAATCCTTCGACTGCACAATTGAAAAAAATTCTAATTAGTATTTGCATTCTCTGAATGTGCCTATAAATAGACAGATTTATTACAATATAGGGAGTAGCGGGCAAGACATAGCGACAAGTGAAAGGTATCCTTATGTTACATATGTAGATAGTTTGGACACGTGGAGAGAATGGATGGTGAGAAAACGAACAAACAAATATGTGAAGTAAATATAGAAGGAAGTATCGAACGGGCCGCCCTAAGCGAACATACCATGACCTTCATAGTTAACCTTCTACGGAAAGGGCAAGTCCGCAGCACCTGTTATCGACACTGTATGAAGCGTTATATGCTGGTGGATGAAGCATATGAACGTGTCCAATCGCGCTCAATTGTCTCTGCCTACCCCTCCAGGAAAGAGGCGTGATGGTATGTATGTATGAAGGAAGTAATTTTAAAACAGTGCACTTTCCCACAGTTCCCATTGGATCCAACGGGATTCTCCCCCGGTTAAAGTAAACACGAACATCTAAATATCGCATCACGCGCGCCAGGGAGAAGCGCTCGAAGACAAACAGCTGGTCCCGTTTTAACAGGCTCTGATTGGTTCAATCGACACGCGCGCGGTCGCGACTACGCGCGCTTGGCACCGCGTCAGCCATCTCCGGGGCGGCTATTAGTCGCAAAAAACCACTTACGCTGTTTTCACAGTACATCGTTTTCTGTAGCTACGTCTAAGGACGCGTCCTTACCTCTTGTTAGGTCCGAGCCGCACATACGCAAAGAACTTCAGGATTTTGTTAATGGTCAGCATGTCGTTGTGACGTCACAACTGTAAGTAAGGCACTGAGATCAATTTAAACTACTATATAAAAAGATGTGACTGGCGATACTGGAGTACTGCTCGCACCTGTGGGATGGCTCAGCCAAATATCAACTTGCGACGTCTGTGTCTGACAATCGGCATCTCTGTCTTAAAGCTATGAAAAATAAGAAATAGCATTTCTCAAATTACCGCGGTTGGTAAACATCATTTTGAAAAAAATTCAGGTTCTTCTCGCGGAACTTTATCAGATTGTTCCGACGTTTCGAACAGAGCGTCCTGTTCATGGTCACTGAGACGTACGCTCTGTTCGAAACGTCGGAACCATCCGATAAAGTCGCCGCGAGAAGAGCCGGAAATTTTTGAAGTGATAATAAGAAATAGCGATGCTCAGTACTGGCTTATTAAGAAACACACTATAGTTACAATTAGACCTTTATTTATTTTTTATACAATCGGGGCAGGTCTTCTTTTTTGTTCTTCTTCTTTAAAACAATCGGTAAGGATGTTTCTCTACTTGAACACAGCTTTCGTGGATGGAAATATCGCGAGGAAAGCTGTTCGCATTAGCATTGAGACGCACCTAACGACGCCTATGGGCATTCGACTTACGCCCTTTTTAATTAACTCCTAATATAACCTTAGGGGAAATACTCCATGAGTTACGCTGTTTCCATTAAATCCTCTTAGAGTTCCTTACATCTTACGGCAATTGCACACGTATGCCAACAGAATACGTATAGCAAAGGTATAGCATAGACAGACAGACAGCGCAGCGCACCTACAAGCCTCCTAGTCTCGGACCACCCACCAATCCATCTTGTCCGCTGGCACCCAGGAAGCGATCACTGGCTCAATTAACTTCTTTCTACAGACGACTCCGCCATTGTAGTTGCTGGTGGCGTCGTGTGGGACGATGCTGTTCCGCGATCGTCCGTTACATCCGATAGACAAAGCGGTCGGGTAACGACGAGTGGGAATCTGCTCTCGCAGACTGGGTATAATCAGGGGGTCCAACCATGCAGGCAACTTTGACATGTCGAGTTCGAAGTGTGAGCGGGAAGCGCATGCATTTTGCATAGAAGTCACTATGTATACCCCAGCCAAATTATGGTGTAAAATGTGGTGACCTTGCAAAAAATCATAACAGCTTTTTTTATGTTAAAAAAAATAAATAAATATAGTATAGGTGTCTATAAGCAATGTTAAATTAGAAAGATCTACAAATAATTTTTTTCAAGTGATCATTTTAGTTGCTTTTTTGTTGTCAAAATATAAGAGTGTTTTTTCTACTGATTTTCGGAATTAGTCTGTAGTATTAATTAAAAATACCTATATTAAATGTTATTTATAATAATTTTTGTTAATTTAATAAAATAAAAAAATTATAATTTAAA
>WYDE02019223.1:0-12927 GCA_009867175.2 Adela reaumurella | reverse complement strand
CACCACATTTCGCAAGATGTTTGGACAAGATATCAAGCAGCATGTAAGGCACGAACACCCACCTACTGCATGACTTGCTAGAAGTACCGTGCCATGGTGAGAGGTGGCGAGCCTGTCGCCCTTTAGCATGGCATCTTATACTTATCCCTTAGTCGCCTTTTACGACATGCATGGGAAGAGATGCAGTGGGGTCATTCTTTTAAGTGCCTGCTCTTCTCACGGCGAATTTATCGGATTGTTCCGGCGTTTCGAACAGAGCATCCTGTTCATGGTCGCTCTCGTAGCGAGCGGCGAGCGTACTCTCGTAGCGAGCGGACGTCTCCGTGACCATGAACAGGACACTGTTCGAGACGTCGGAACAATCCGTTAATTCGCCGCGAGAAGATCCGGAAGTATTAAAAATGTTGTTTAACGACCGCTGTAGTTTGAAAAATCATACAAATATCCCAAAAATAATATATGCCAATGTCAAGGGTACGCTCCAGACTGTAGGAGTCCGAACCGAGATTAGCGATACTTAATTTTCCTAACTCCAAAAAACATTTAAATTGTGAATAAATCAGTAATTAGGCAGTCAAAAAAAGGTGTAATGATTACCCATAACATAGCATTTTGCAGCCCGCAGTACTTTTAAATATAATAATTAAAACCGTTTTGCTCGCTAAGAAAGATCACCAGGATAGGGAAGGGTATGAAGGGGGCCTTCAGTTCTAAGTTTCGTGGGGCATACCACCATCCATACTGTTTTCTTAAAAAACAAATTACTGCGGGGCTAAAGTTGAACTGCTATTTTATGGTTAAAAGAGCATAAATATGCATAAAAAAAATATCATTTTTTTAGACCGCATAATTACTGGGTTTGTATAATTTGCATAATTATTGGCCGAGCGGGCAAGAGTACGCCTTTAAAGACAGGAGGTGCTGGTTCGATACCCACTGGGAGCGCAATATTTATAACTTTACAATTTCTGCGCAAATGGCCGCTGACAATCTGGTGAAGTAAAACATCGTGAGGAAACCCACTTCCAAGCCAGTGGAAGTGTATGAGTAAAATCCTCTCATATCATGTAAGTGAGAGAAAATTAGAGAGGCCTGTACCCAGCAGTGGGGCGAATAAAATGGCTGCAAAAGAAAGAGAGAAGAAAGAATTACTGAGTAATTCATGATTTATATGGTTTTTAGAATTAGGTTTGTGAATTAATTACATCGGGAAAAGTAACACTAATCGTGTTTTGGGCCGCTACAGCATGTGGCGCTCGTCCTTGTCTATACTGTTTGGATTATTTGTATGATTATTTGAGTAGGCTTTTTTTTGGTTGGAAAATTTCTATTTGTCTTCTGAAGGCGTCTTAACTAAGTAATGTGAGACATGAAATATGAAATAATGCATGGTTTAAAAAATAAGATATCTATTTGTGTTGCAGGTTCGAAGCAAACTTCGGCCAGCAGATAGTGTCGATATCATTCAAGCTGTCCGGACTGACCGGACTGGACCCGCTGCGCATCGTGCGCCGCGCCAGCCGTATGGACGTGCTCATATGATACATCGTCACGCTCGCGTGCGCGCTCGCACGCGTCCACTCACACTATTTGCCGATATGGCCCACTTAGCGTACCGAATGACGCGCTCAGGGGAATGATCATCCATCAGTCAATTGACAGATTGAGGGGTTCGTTTGACAGTTCGAAGGATTGTCGACGGGAGTAAGCGAGCGTAATGTTGTTGAAAGGAATGTTAAGGGGTTGCACGAGATCGACGTTCGATCCGTGGACGGATTTTTGGGTCTGTTGGCTTATCACGGGTTGGAGCCCACGCAAGTCGTATCCGTTGTTTAGAGATAATGGAGGAAAAGTCTTCAAATTACTTTCTTTTACGTCTTTTGACTTCTCAAAATTTAGATGCGTTATCGGCATCGTCCTAGCTTTATCTCGGCTGTAAGGAAAGTAGCTGTTATATATCTTAAAAGTGTGCGGAGCCTGAAATCTTCCAAGTATGTAATGTTAAGAGCCTTCGCGTACGAGTCATTCTGAGTTCAAATCACGGGTGAATACAGTGAACAATGAACTCTGTTAAAGTACCATTAATAAAACATCACATTAAATGAATGGATTAATTATATGCCAAAAATTATTATTAATAAAAAATTTTAAAAACGCCGACTAACATTCTTTTTTACTGATCATTTATTTGGTGCGAATAATCTCAACGTACTGCACAAAATCTCACCAGCCCTACTACCGGCGTAATATCACTCGAGTGAGTGAAGAGATTTCAGCCAATCGTACGCGTTAAGGCTCTCGAGATCACTCGACACGGCCTGTCTGATTGGTTGAAATCGTGGCGATGTCTCTTCACTCGCTCATGTGATAATAGCACGGTAGACCCCCAGAAGATCAAACTGTGCGAAGCCACAAACATATGTACATACACACAGAGGCGCCCCCATACAAATATGTGTGTGAAAATCAACACCCGTCCTTTATTTTCAGGGGTTAAAAATAAAACCTAATAAAAAAACAACATCTTCAGAAAACGAAAATCTAACAAAATTCATAAACTTAAAAAAAAAACTTAACAAAATAAATGTATTCTACTAAAATGTCCAATAAAATTTGAACTATGCTAGCGACGAGTGACAAGTCATGTTTAAATGTCAGACGGCATGCATTTCGGGAAATAGCGAATTTGTTTTCTACTTCAAACGTTGTCAGTACGAAAACTAAATTTGATGAGTAACGAGATTTAAAAAAAAAAATGTAATGCTACGGTTATTTCATCAAACTATATTGAGTGCCAAAGTTACTTTCCCCTAGTTTAAGAAAATATATAGAGAAATAAGAATTTTTAACCAAACTGACAACTGCAACATTATGTAAGTTTTATTATCTCGGACCTCGGCTGGGAAACCCCGGTACAGCTTAGTCAAATATTTGCTTCTCGCTAAATGTTCATACGGTTTGAGCTCAGAGTGTACGTACGGATAGGTTCATATATGTATGAAGTATTGTGAGCACTGACCGCGGACGAAGATGGTGCACAAACGGCTGTTGTTATTATGTTAGTCTCGATATCTCGGCGTGTGCTCCGTCATTATTTATCTGGATGTGTTCTATTCTATGTTGTACGTATGTACGTCGTTAGGTTTCTACGTGTTAATTTAATTGGCTTCGATGGCCGCCAAGTGTTTGTGCCAAAGGTGTATCTTTTCTTCACGTTTTTCGCGTGCTACGTTCTCTGTTGAATAAAGATATAAAATGTACTTACTGGTATTGTCTTCCTCTAAGGGTCATTTCCCACTGAAGTAACGGCGACGTACAGCAGCCTCACGGCCAGTTTCTGTATATATAGGTTCTATCTTATATATTTGCATGCTGACCTACCCCCTAACCCCTGCGCTTGTGCACCCCCGCACCCCCTACACACTCTATCGCCCCTTCATTGCTGCTTTGAGCTTCACCTCTGCCGTCTCTGATATAAGTTTAGTAATAGCAATATCCAAGTCCACTATTTCCAATAGGTGTTTGATTCATACTGTTGGCTTCATGGTACATATTAGGGCTCATTGGCAGTAGAGGAGGCCGTCAAACGAAGCTGGGGCTAGCGAGCATTTGTTCTATATTTCTATAGCATGCATTACGTTTTGGCTCGCTGTAAGCCCTCGTCAGCTAGTCTGCTATGACTAGGATGCGAAGAAACACCAGTCCTCTTGAGCCGGGGCAGCCGACCTGCTCGTCAGGACGCTCTGCGGCACTGCTGCTTCAGTGGTCATTGAGCCTAAAGCTGGTTTTCATGTCCTACTACTGGGCTCATTAATTGCTACGATGAGCATTTATTAGCGTGACTGTGTACAAGTGTATAATATGTCAAATATGCGTTCAAGTGTCCAGTATCGAAGTGTTTTCATATGCCAATACATATTACATCCGTATTCAAGTGTGTTGATACTCAAATGTTGAGCATATTACACCCAAATCCAAATAAATGTGTTGATACTCGTACTACTCTGTCAAGAAAGTACAGGGAACAGGTCAATAATACACAAAATGCTATTTATTCTTCCAAATTTATTTTATCACGTTCAAAGTAGGCCCCATTCCCAAACACATAAAACATTTTTTAAATGCATTTCCTGGAAATGACTTCAGTTCTCGCCGCGAATTGTATTTTATGTCTTCTATCGACTGAAAACGGGTGCCTCGAAAACGTAATTTGATTGTTGATTGATGGTATATGTTGAGTTTTTGGACAAAAATTCGTTCACAATGATGGCCTTGTGCGATGGCAAGTTGTCGGGTGCAAAATTAAAGAATTTTTTTCTTCAATTCTGATCTTGCGGGACTAGTCGAGCGGAAACGTGTTTCATGCCCAAGCGATCATTTAAAATGGTACGAATTGATTCGTGAGACACCGAAAGTTCAGGGGCCATCTGTCTCAAACTTGAATGAGGATTTTCAGTCACCATTTCCTTTACTTTAACGATGTTAATTTCAGTTGAAGACGTTGATGGTGGACCGGAGAGAGGCAAATCTTTCACCACATCTCGACCGCTTTTGAATGCACTACAGCATTCATATGCACGTGTTTTTGATAAGGTCGATTCACCATAGGCTTTCTGTAACATTTTCAGCGACTCGGGAACACAACATTCCATTAGTGATGCAAAATTTGAGACAAACTCTTTGTTTGATGTTTTTATCCATTATAAAATCGCAAATGTCAGGTGTGACATGAACTAACAAAATCGAGCACTGTAAACAAACTAAATGACAGTTGGTGCTCAAACTCTGCGCCCAAATAGAGAACATTTGTGCCAACTTAGCAACAAAAAATAACTATTTCATTTGAATTTAGAATTTAAATGAAATGATAAAATCCCGATACTTTTTTGACTGAATGTATGTCAATGCACATTAAATCCAAAGCCAAGTGTGTTGATATGCCAACGCATATTACATCCTTATCCAAGTGTGTTTATATTTCAAAGCACATTACATCCAAATCCAAGTGTGTTGATATGCCAACGCATATTACATTCATATCGAAGTGTGTTGATATGTCAACACGCATGACATCCAAATCCAAGTGTGTTGATATGCCATCGCATATTACATCCGTATCCAGTCTGTTAATATGTCAATGAGTATTACATCCGTGTCCCAGTGTGTTAATATGTCCACGAGTTTTACATGCGTATCCGAGTTTGTTAATATTTCAACGAGTATTACATCCGTGTCCAAGTGTGTTAATATGTTCACGAGTATTACATCCTTATCCAAGTGTGTTAATAATATGTCAAAGAGTATTACATCCGTATCCAAGAGTGTTAATATGTCAACGAGTATTATATGTGTATCTAAGTTTGTTAATATGTCCACGAGTATTACAACCGTATCCAAGTGTGTTAATAAGTCATCGAGTATTACATCCGTATCAATTTTTGTTGATATGTCTGTGCAGTATCTAAAGCTACTGAACACTACGCCTGGATTGTATCTCCATGTATGTAGTTTGTAAACTGGTAGACAATACGAACCTCTCAGTGGACCAAGGTTTGTATCGGGAGATCGCCGCTTGCGCCGTATCGGCTCGCGTGGAAGAAATACAATATTTTTGATACACAAGGGATTTTAGGATATAAAATTATAATAAGATCTGTCGACTCCTACGCCCTGCGAGACCCTTCCAAAATCCCTGTATGTGTTTAGACGACACTACGCCACGTGCAGTGGGTCCGCGCCGCACATCCAAAATACTATAACTGCCGTTCTCAATCTTGCAACATCTCATAAACAAAGTGTACTACTAAGATAAATATTAGTGGACTGTATGTGCCTCCCGCTCGAATTTCAACCTCGACATGCCAAGTTGTCCGCAAAATAACCTCTCAAGTGAAACAATATGTCTTCCTTCAACACAAATGTCAGGAAACACTTTCTGTCCAACAGAGTGGTGGACGCTTGGAATAGACTTCCACAGGATGTCATAGACGCCGAAACCACCAACCAGTTCAAGAATAGACTGGATAAATACCTGGAATTGACAGACTAACAAAGCTTACAACAATATAAGAATTTTATCACATTAGATTTAGACTTATCAGCGTAGGCTGCCTGTATAAAATAAATAAATAAATAAATAACACTGAGAAAACTCTTGAAAATTCCGTGCATGTAATCATCTTATGTGCTAGGATCCCAACATTCAAACTGTCAGAGAACAAATTAAATTCCATACAAGTAGATATGAAGACTGACTGACCTTATCGGAGCGGACGGTGTATGTCTGTACATTTCGTATCCGTCGCTCCGGTTAAGGAAAGTACCGCGAGGAAACCCTTCCCTCCTGCACTAGGTGGTACGTCGAAACCGCCGCTCTGAATATGAAAATATTTTAACTATATCATAGGCAGAAAAGGTGCGCGGCGTGGATCCTCCACAACCGGCTCATCGGCCAATGGCATTATTTTATTTATATCGCTATCACACCACTCCCTTTGTGCTGCCGCTAAGACAAAACTTCAAATACAATAAAAAAAGCAACGCCACCATAATTATCTTACATCCTTACAGAGTTGGAATAAAATTGTTCTTATCTAGAAATCTCGTCGCATGAGCTTGTAGAGCTGAATAGAATCTCGCAGTGAGTTATTTAATTCTATAGGATATACTGGTCCAGCCTCACTTTTCAAGTTTAGACTCGATAGTCCGCTGCCGTAATATGTCCCCGTAGAAGGCGCGTAACTATTTATGAGGAACCGTTCTCGAAAACTTTGGACAATACGTGTTTAGGAAAATTAAATATAGTCTCTTCGCCTTTAGAGCACTTCTCGTTTGCTCGCTCTCGCTGCGTCTTAATGATTGATTCTAGTACCTTCCGAAAGTGATTTAAGTATGTAGGTATCGTTGATAAATTAGTGCATGTTCGACTTTAATATACAATTTTAAAATTCTAGACAAATTGAAATTTCATCATGTAAGTGCCAATATGTTGAATGTTATGTACTATTGGAGGTCCGCACTGCGTCTGAACCTTGCTCTGTCTCGTCTACTCCATTCAATAGGGCATTAGACCCATATATTAATGATGTTTTTTTTTAATGCCCGCCAATGATTTTACATATAAGTAAACGGTACTTCATAATGACTGAAATCAGAGTTCAACAAATTTCTATATATGGAACTTATATGTTTTGGTAAAAAAATACGCGCGAGAAGCACGATTATCTTTGTGTTTTGATTTGCAGGGGGACCCTATGTGTCAATATATCATGCCACAGATACATTTTACTTTATATTAATTTGGTATTGGAATTTTATGTCACAAGAAGAGCCATTATAATCGCAATTCTTTCTGGGCACACTTCCCTAAACAAAAGTAAATTTTTAATGCTAAAAGTTAATGAATTTATTCTTCAAGGTATGCGAGTATTTATCTTATCCAATGCAAAATAATAGCCCAGAACTATGTGGCTTTTTTGAGTCTGCAAACTTAAGTTGCAATTTGAGTTCAAGTACAATAAATTTATGTTAATTTTTTGGAGCCGACATTGCGCAGATAAAATTCCTTTTTTGTTTAATAATTGCAGGTTCAATAAATAATAATTTTATTAAAAATAGTTTCATCTATCTATTCTACAAAATAAAATTTCAAAATATTTTGAACGTGTCATAGTTTCTGGTAAAGTGGTAGTTTCTGTTCGGACCAAAACATTTCTGTTTCATATAAAATTTTTGTTGCGTTCCGAGTCATTAGTCAACATGGAGTAATTCTTTATTTATAAGTAACATTTCATGGACCGGTGAATTAATGCTTTGGTTACCCTCGTATGATCTCCTTATTGCATGGAGTAACTCTACTATGTCACAAGTTATCGATGTACTTTGCAAGGCTGTTTTAGTAGTAGATAGGTATATCTCTATTTCCCCATTGAATTTACTTTGATCGCATACCTCTAAAGTGGCAAAGTGTAGACATAATTGGTGCCAGGTGCGGAGGCAGTGTGCGACCTCGTGGAGTCGTGAACTAATGATGGTGTACAGAGAGGACGGTAGACATACTATCTAGTATAAGTAGCCAATTGTATTAGAGTATACAAACACGATTGTTGAACTCGGATGAATTTAAATGACTTTAATTTTTATAATCGGACAGTTTTATCGGATCGGCCTCTATTGGTAGCTGCGTCGTTGAGGCGCGTAGGAACATGAGCTTTGGCTGTTTGAAGATATACTCCAAAATAACTAAACCAGTGGAAATTACTGCAAAATATAAAACGAGTTTTTGTCTATCAATCATTCGGCATTTGTTATAAAACTTCATCATTCATTTACAAGTTTTAGTTTTTATTTTTTTTCTTCCGCGTGAACTTTGCATGAAGTCTTGCAAGTTCGAAAAATTCATAAATCAACATTCGTTTCACCGTGTTTAATAAATTTTATCATTGTTTAGACAATGATAAAATAAAAAAAACGTGTACGATCGAGACGAGCAATCCTCGATTTGGTCTAATTATATGTGAGTATTTTTTCACCCCATCCCATTTTTACATCCCCATTGGGCTTCCCTACGTGCCTCAGTGATGTCGTATGAACAGCTATATAAATTATTGTAATATTCTTGTGCTCTTTAGAAAATCATAACTCGTTTGATTGTTCAGAATTTCAGAGTCGTTTGATTTTTCATAAAATACTATAATTTTTTAACGACCAAGAAGATATTATTTAACGAGGTTTTGAATGTTAAAGAGCTGAAATTGTTTATTTAAATATTTACCGAATATAAATTGACCAGAACGCAAATTTATCTCATGTTAAAATTGTAATAGGTATGTATTTTAGAATCACATAAATGTGTACTACAAATAAAATAATTTTATTAAATATTAATTATTTAAAAGTACCACTTATCCGATGATATTACATACAATGTTTTAGAATTTTAGTACGGACTATAAATTTTAACCACTTTTAAATCTATCAGTATTATATTAACGTTACAGTTAAATTGTTGCTGCGAGTATTATTTTAAACATGTTTAACTATTTTGTAAAATTAACCGGTACCTGACAAAGTACTCGGGGTCTACTTTATAAGAACAACTCGGCAATTTGATCGATAAGTTTGAATGCTTCAATCGATCGAACGATTGAGAATACAATATTGTATACTTAATATTAGTAAAAAAGGAGATACATACTGGATCTAGACTTATTTGTGAAATGGTGGGTCATATGGCGAAGAGACATACGTAAAAAAATCTGTTTAATATGTTTTAATAAAGACTAGCTGTTCTAACGGATGCGCACGCGTGTGCGAGGCAGACGCGAACCTCAGTGCGTGACGGTGGCACTTTGCCGGTTTTTGTTGTAACATGATGAATAATGTTTGCACATTCGGGTGACGATAGAATGATGACGATAGAACGATGGAATGATTTTGTTAAAACCGTATTATGATAAAATAAGGCGTTCTTTACTTGAGCAAACAAAGGCCACGACAGACAGACAAAACATTTTTCAAAAATACTCTATTCCACTTATAATATCTACTTACGTCTGTGCACATTTTGCTTATGCTAAAGGTTGCCGATTTTCACTATGAAATTATTGTATATTATGATCTTGCAGTGACAAAAGAAATAGTCTTAGAAGTCAAAAATTACATAATCTTGTAATGTGACTAAAAATAAAAAAAATTTGCACTTAATTATTCCTAAAACGCATTTTCCAAAAAAGAAAACTACTACTCCTTAAAATAGGCTTTGTTGACGCAACTATCAAAGCCGACGAGAAAGTGGTATTATATCCGAATTTCTGTTACCACCTCCCTGAGTTTAAGTTAATAAGATTTGGTGTTCCAGGAAGGCTTAACCCCATTCAGCTAAATACATTGTGAAAACCCACTCAAAACAAAGTCAGTCCTCATCGTTGCAAGGTCCACTGGCCTGCATGACACTCGACGCTATCAGCCTTTGTTCCAGATTCTGCAGCCTTCTTACCGAGCCTGATCTGATTAGATATAAAATAATGAATTCTTTATACGGCTCACCCTTTTATACGGCAGCGGTGTTTTCACACAAGGGCGCGACGAACACTCCACACCGGAGAGATTAAACACTTCATAGACTTGTTGAGCAATAATACCTTAATTTTCGTTTTTGTTACTCCTTAAGCCAGCACGAGCCTATGTAATCACCGCATCAACAGAATCAACGCAGGCTTATTAATTTTTACAATTAAGTATAAATGTTTTAGTATTTAAATCTATAGGATCATCCAGTGGGATTGAAACAGCAAAATTTTGAACTACGTTTGATAAAAAAAAAATGCTAAGTTACCTCTGTTTTTTCGGCAGTTTCAATCCCTCAGGATGACTTGGTCCACTTTTCTATGTCGTCCATTTCCTAAGTCGTCCATATTCCTCTGCCATCCACTTTCTGACCTCGTCCATTTCCTAAGGCGTCCATATTCCTATCTCGTCAACGTCCTAGTCTTCCACTTCCTACATTGTCCAATTTCCTATATCGTTCACTTTCTTTGTTCACTAATCTCTCCACATTGAAAATTTTGCCTTAATGAGAAATTGCGCAGAATAGGAGAATTTCGAGTTTCAATACAAAACTTTTTGTTTAACAAATTTGTCTTTTCCTGTAACTGGCCACTTAAGATTATGACTTTTTTGGTTGTGTCTATGTACACTTTGATAAATCCTTTTCAGATAATTCTATATTAATGAATTAATACCTCTGATTTCACCATTGAATGCTGAAAGATGAAATCAACAATGAAAGATATATTGAGAAATTGTGTAGTGAGAGAGCGGTGTGGTCTGAAAGTAGATATAGTGACATAATTGAGAAAGGGATGCTTCGATGGTTTGGTCATGTTGGAAGATGGATGATAGAAGATTAACGAAATAAATTTTTGTAGCGAATGTGACTGGAAGAGTCGGGAAGGGTTTCCCTAGACGCACACACCTAGAACAGATCGAGCATGTGCTCAAAAAGGAGCTAGTGCGGAGTACCCATAACCGACGAGCATGTATGAAGAACAATATGAGAGTACAGAAAGCGGCAGAGGTGTGTCAGGATCGTGGCGCATGGAGATCCGTTGTTTCTGCCTACCCCACTGGGGAACAGGCATGACGCTATGTATTTATGTAGGAAATATGTTTTGTTTAATTCAGTTAATTTATATTCCGGTATAACCCAACATATTACATCGTACAAAAGTAAAACAAATACAGATACAAACAAAAACAAAACAATATTGTTAGAAAGAAAAAAATTATAATAAGACTCTACCAATCTTCAAAAGTTAAGCCAGATCCTATCTTTTGTTTATACCAAAGTGGTATTATGTTTTTTTAAGTTAAGTTAAATACCTAAAATATGTTTAGTTTTTAATCATAATTCTATATTTTTCAATGGAGGCGGTCAATATTACATAAATATATAATTAAGAATGTAAACAACTTTGAAAGACGATGAGTTACAAAGAGGACTACTTAAGAAATAAACGGGTTAAAACAGTGGACGACTTAGGAAATGGACAAGTTAGGAAGTGGACTATTTATGAAGTAGAAAAGTTAAGACAGTGGATGACTTAGGAAATAGACGAGTTAGGAAGTGGGCATTTTAAAAATTGTAATGTTGACGTCATAGGAATATGGATAACTTAGGAAATGGACGACATAGGAAAGTGGACCAAGTCATCCTGAGGGGTTTCAATCATGTTCGAGAAAGAATGATGTTCAATGCTTTTTTTTTTATGGACCTGAGCGGACAAAATGGTCAAAAATTCAAGTAATTCATGCTAATAAAAATTTAAACCTTTTGTTCAGAATTCGCGTCAACGTCAGATTGTCGTAAGTGCCTTCCTTCCCGCTCTGTAAACACTAAACGCCTCGCGCTATCTCTGTCTCACTGCTAAGGGTGCGTTTGCATGTGTGGCGTGACGTTATGCCGAAATAGTGCACTCTTGACTTGTTTTTTTTTCATATATACGTCTACTCGTCATATGACCCGCGATTACCTCAGAGGTTACTTTGCCTAAACGGTACTAAGACGGAGGAGTTGGTGACTCTCCCGACACTGCCATAGACTAGCGTTAGAGTTTGTTGATTGTTTGTGCGTACGTGTTGATTGTGTTGAGTTCTGTTGAGTTAGGTTGAGTTGTGTTAAGTAGGCTATTCCGTCTTGTGTTCTGTTGCCCCGTTGCAGTACAGGAGGCGATTATATTTTTAAATATATTCATCAGTTCATTGGACATATTGTTTTATTTCATGATTCAAATTGCATACACAGTGAACTTCACAACCCAACTAACATTAGGTGAACAGTTTTAAGAGATCCCACCGTCATTAGCAAATTGACGTCAAGAGAGAGACGTCAGGAGTTAAGTTAAGTTAAGAGATCCACAGAAGCCATAAAGCGATAAGCAAATCTTGAGGTTATAAATAAGAGCTAAGAATAATATTTATAGCGTGCTCTAACGCTACTAAACCACCCCCCACCCTGAATGGCTTTTAATCGCCTTAGGGTCTTTAGTAGATCTATAATAGCGCCATTTAAGTGCTTAAGCACTAAGAGGGTGGTAAATAGGTGAATATTAAATCCTTCAGCGGTAGTAATGGTCTATAAAGGTTATAATTACAGCTTTAGGAGAGGATTAGAGTTGTTATAGCCCTAGTTAAGAGTTAAGTGTTTTTTTGAAAATAAATTCTTGTGTGAAATAGACTGAATCAAAAAAATTTATTTCTATATAATTTAGTTTTTAATAGTTAAGGTATTGCCATGTATTTTATTTTACTTATTTTTTTTTTTCATTTAATTGTATTTTGTATGTTGTTCTACATAGTTAGCGTTAATTTCTAATTTATGATTAATAATTTATATTTAAGCTTGCTTTGTGAATATACGACAGGTCC
>WYDE02019112.1:0-12929 GCA_009867175.2 Adela reaumurella | reverse complement strand
TAGGCGTCTGGTGGAGGTATCCGGGGAGAATCGAGCAGGGGCGTTCCTCTCTCAGCGGATTAGCTTAGCAATCCAGATTGGTAATGCGGCGAGTGTCTTAGGTACCTTTCCGGCGTCGTGCCGCATGGACGAAATCTTCTATCTCTAGTTTCGCTCATGTGGTTCGGTGCTGGAGAACCCTGCTGTGCTCGCTGCTAGCCCTTCTCGATCCTCCTCGCATACTTATATGAAATTTTTAGCAGGTTTTTTTTGTTTTTTTTTAATAATATTTTTTTATAGATTAGGTGTATTCATTGTTATTTTATAGGTTACTTTAATTTGTTTAGGTTATATTGATTATCAGATATTTAGTTTTAGGTCTGAGGTTTTAGGTAATTTATTTTGTAAATAATGTTTAAGTTGTACCAAATAAATTACATGTGGTTCTCATTTAACTAAAAATTCTTAATAATTCGGCGTTTAAAGCTGATGAGCTATAAATACTTTTTTAAATTCATTCCAACACGTGGAAACATGCGTGAATTGGGTCTGGTCCGCGACGTGACATGCATGTCACGACTCCAATCCGTCGCGTGTCAATATGTGTGGTTGAGTGATCTACATGGTCGGGCTCGGGCGGGACGTCAAAGGTTGTAAGGCTCGAGACAATGGCGGCGCTGGCGGCGCATGCGTGGTGCTCTGTCGTAACTTCGCCGCCGCGCCGCTGCACCCGCGACGCGACGGTTCAGTTGGCATTTTGGATCCGTATCCTTGATATTTGAATAGACTAGAGGTATTTAGAACAAGCCGAGACGTGGGATGTTTGCAGTGTTCGATAAAGCCACGAGGGAATTAAAGGAAATCTCTGAGAAAGATTCGCGCATATTTTGAATCGATGCTTTTTGCGGTCGGTTGCGCAATCAACGTCCAAAAACGTACAGAAATCGTCATTGTTAACTGTTAACACGTGGTGTGCTCTCTTCGAAGAAATTAAAAAGACTAGAGAATGACTACATCTTGTGTGTAGGTGAAAAGTTTCGTTTTTCGCGTGCGTTCTGCGACGCTCAACATTTATTTTCATTACACACGTACGTAATATATGAATATAGAAAATAATTATAAATTTTAATTTTTAAGTAACCTGACATGGATGGTTACACCGCGCGCGGTAAATCCTGTGATAGCTGTGGAGCTATAACAAGTTTTACGTATAGCGTAGGTATAGGTGTTAGTGTAAGCGTGTAACGCGAAGTTTTCATGTGGAAAACGGAGCAGCGCCACCGACGGGCACATTGTGAACTACTCCGCTTCCATAAAAGTGCCACGTTACACTAAACGTAATACGCTACTTGCACAACTTATGATACGGTAGATATACTGTTCTAATAAACTTGCGGATCGTGGAGCCATGTCAGCAACTTCGCTAGGTATTTACAGGAATTTTATATCGTAATCCATGTGTGTACCTACCTTATCTTATCTTCATTTGAATAACACATTTTTAAACATTTTCAACCTCAATAAAACAATTTAGTTAAACTATCTAAATATTTATTAGATGATTACAATTAATATGAAGTGCATTTTATCAGTGCGTTATTGTTACGTTATCACTTACTTTATCCATCGGTTCAATGCCAATCCAATGCTTAATAATATATTTGACATATTTCCTTGTCTCTACCATTTCCTCTGGATCACCTTCTCTATTCGGCAACAAGTCTCTGCAGTGAGAGGACCTCGGAACCACTTTTGCAAGAGCATCGTAGGAGAGATCTTCTAAAATGCCGAGTCGATGCCAAGGATCCATCTCACCATTCACGAATACTACGTTCTTCACGTTCGGCTTCAACCCTCCGTACAGTTTGTTGGTTTCCTTCACAGACTTCTCTATATTGTACTCCCCGTAATCTTCTCCAAAGGAATCTGTACAGAGCTTATAAAATGTAGGCAACGGAACATTTTTCGAAAATATCTGTTCATCAGATGTCGTTGTCTTGGCGTAACTGAACTCCGTGCACTTCTGATATACCCACGAAGTCAACCAGCCACCGCCCTTTCGGATTTGTAGAACAATATCATCGAAATCTACGTCGTAGCATTCTTCCTTTTTATTCCAAAACGAGTACCCTCCCAAGTCCTCAGTTGTCCATCCGTCGGGATCGTGAATGATGCCTCGCGAATTGTTATTCATGATTTTGTTGCAGTGAGATTTAATACTGGCGGCGGTCCCGTACTGCGTCTTGCTCATAAAATACCCGGCCTGGCCGTAAGTAAATAGGTGCTGGTTCTCCGGTTTCGACATGTTCGACTTCTCGCATATATTTTCCTCTAGCTTCAAAGTTGCGATGCCTTCGTCGTTCTTCAGTAATTCGCTGTACCTGCTGAAAGTATTCTTAATAATGTCGAAGCAGTCTGGACCCCCAAACTCCTCGTAAACATTGGTGACTGTTTCCAAGTACTCGTAGAAGTTCTGCTTCGCGAGCACTGGAGCGCTACTCGCCAACGCCGCGTCGACTTGTTTCGGGTACAATAGTTTCATCCAGGCTGCTAGATTTCCAGGATACGATCCGCCGACGAGAACGACCTTTGAATTTTTATATGGAGGAAATAGTTTTATTCGCTTAATCAACCGAGACAAATCCGCCAACGCTTGTCTAGAGCTCAGATATTTAAGGTTGTCTGTTCCTGAATTTTTTAGAGGCATGCTCTTACCGTAATAACGATGCTCGGACATGAACAGCGCTCCGTTAGTTTCGTTTGCGAGTTCGTACACCATACCACCCTTCAAGTATCCCGGATGGGCTTCACCTTCGCCTCCGATGAACACGTATATTGGCCCGCCCGGCTTCCATAGATCAAGTCGCTCGAAATAACGCATGGCCCACACCCGTACATTGCTCTTGTCAAAGTGATCGAGCGGTTGCTCTATCCAACGTGTCTGTATCTTTGCAGCAGAGCTAAGTGTAGTAGTGTCCTCGAGAATCTTACTTAGCATTCGATAACCATTTCCAAGGTCGAAAATTCCTATGCTAAAAACTAAATTAACACAAATACTGCGTAAACTGTCCCCTCCATTGTTATTCGTTTAACTAACGCAAGATAAGTGGTGCGTATGCTGTTATATATTAACCATGATGGTAATCATTATTCCGTGGCCTAAATAGTTTCACATGTAAATGTTATCTAAAACTCGCAGCAGTTTTCACTAAAGCATTAGAAATTGCATTCCTTCTATTATGTACTTCGACCTCGGTAAGTACATATTATACTAACTATTTTGCATTTATTTTTCACAATTAAAGTTTTTTAACGTAAGATAATAGAACAAGGAATGTGGAAAATTTTACCTATGCGTGAAGTTCCCTTTGTTTAAATGCTCTGTGGTTAGGTACTTACGATTGTAACTTTTGAAACTGTGTCTAATTGATGAAAACAACACCTCTATTTGTCAATTCCGCATTCCTATGCTGCAAAATTTAACCGCACTTACTGTAGAGCGGCCATGGGGCGCGTACTCCTCGTGCGCGGCGGAGCGTGAGCCGCGGCACCGCGTCGCCGCAAGGTTTTGTTTTATACGGCTTTGTGTACGCAGCTAATGTTGAAACGGCGAGATTGCCTTTTCAGTAATCGCGAGAAAGTTAATTTCGGTTTGCCAACAATATGAAATTACGGGCTCTGAACCTCGGGCGCTGAAATGCGAAAGCAAGTTGCGTCTTCTGCAGTGCGATCACGTTCCGGCTTTAGCGCATTTTTGACAGATGCTACCTGAGTTCTGTCGGCTCCTAACTTACACATGTGGGGTTCGTGCGGCATTAACCGGCATCATCTGTCCACATTTAGACGTCGGTACTATGGAAAGAAACGTCAAATTTTGGGTTAGAAATGTCAAAGCACGATAAGGTAACGTCAAATTTGCATTTACAATTGTCTAATATGATGTTACTCTTGGACACTTCGTTCTTGTGACATAAATACCTAGTTAAAATGGGAAAATGTGTTGATGTTCAACCTCGGCAAATAATAATTTGACCCAGATGGGCAACCGAGTTTAGGACCAACATGCACGAGAAAACACTGATTAATGAGGTTCTTTGACAGTTCTCATCAGATGTTTCCATTTCGAAACAAATGGCGCTGTGCTAACGACCGAATGAAAATTCATCTGTAAACCATACCCATACATACCACTGATGATGGTGGATGGTGATGTAAACGATATAAAATAGTGGCCTACGTGGTTTGGTATGGTGGCATGTATTCCTTAATTAGTATCCTCGTTTTCCACTATGTTCTTGGCAGAGCGAAGCGAAGCCGCTTACTCGATTAGATTAAAAAAAATGGTGTCTGTGTGTTTGTTTGTCCGCACAACTACTTCTAAACGGTTAGGCGATCCGTCAGAAACTCACGAATTTTCAACTTCCGAGAAGAACTGACCAGATACTTCCCTGTTCAACATTCACTCCTCCTAAATGGTTCGGCTGATCGGGATTAAATTTTGTATGTTGATTCTACAGGTACGTATATCAATAATTTAATTTCCCAAGGTTTAACTTTCTAGAAGAATTGGCAAGAAACTTAGGCAGTGCTGCGTTCGGAATCGCCACGAATAAACAAGGTAAATGTACGTCGGTCGTGTAGTAACAGGCTTCGCGATGGAGATCGATGCTAAAACCGACAACAGGCAGACACCAAAAGTTTTTTGACCCTAGTCGATTACTAGGTTCGCGTTGCCTAGTACTCGACTAGGCAATCAATTGCAATATCAGCGTTTCCATCAAGAAATATTTTTAAGCATTATCCAGTCCGTAATATCTTACTAGGACCGCCCGCAGCCCGCCGCCCGGTTTCGGAAGAAATACTTTGGTGTACGTACAACACTGCTCTAGCTGTGCAAAAATTAGTACGCCACCGAAAACGAAATTCGATACCCCAACGTGCGCCGATAGGTTAGGGTTAATTTATTGAAGATCTACGAAAGAGAATATTTTTTTTTTACCCTACAGACAGTCGTCTATAGACCGGCTGCATGAATATTTGACCATACCACGATTTTTTTTGTTTCGTAAAGAAGATGAAATTATCTACAAATCCGTGTCAAAAAGTCGACGAAAATTTATAAGCATTAAAACTTAGCAGAAAAAAATCTAAAACTCGCCCACTAGACAATGCTAATTTGCAGACCAGCCTCTAGCTAGGCGAACCGAAAGTCGACTGCACATAGAACAGAGATATTTATAGAATGTTAGGTGCTGCCAGAAAGTGAAAATATTTAATTCCTAAATGATTAATGATAATCTTTCGTGTAAGGTAATATTCGTAAGGTAATGTCATAATGGCATAAGTCTCCTATAGCCAATTTGATTGTTACCAACATAATGGCGAGGAAAGAGTTATCGGTAACGCACTCTTACCGCTCGTAAGAAGTTTTGTGACAAAGTAATTCTTCGCTTCGTAGTTAGGTGTCTTCATTTGCTATTAGTATTTCAATAGAACCTATACAATTGATGAATGAATTTATTTTGCAAGTTTAATATACATACATATTATTTTTCGTTTATAAACATGGATGGTTTCTAATTTATTTCTTCTCTCAATTGCAGATGATCCTTACTACTGCGGTCTGCGCGCGCGAGTGCCCAACTTCGTGAAGACGAACGGCGCGGTCGGACCCGCGAAGCACGCCCTGCCCGCCATGACGGATCGACTCACGATCAAGGACGCTCCCGTGCCCAGCAAGCGATACAGCCTCGCGCACGCGCCGCACATGGCGCCGTTCCCGCATCCCGCGCACGCCGCGCACCCTGCGCACGCCGCGCACGCCGCTCATATCGCTCACGCCGCGCACGCGCACCACGCCGCCGCACTCTGGCACGCGCGCTCCTACGAGAGCGGGATCGGTGCGTACGATCTATACGACCCGCACTTCAAGCGGGACCCCAAACTGAAGGAGAGGAGCCGCGAGAAACTCATGTTCCAATTCTATCCGGAGAGGGAGCGCAGGGGCGCGGGCGCTCGGCCCATCGTGCTGCAACAGCCGCGATAGATGTACATAGACAACACTAATATAGATGTAGTATCTTCTAGAAGTCCCGTCCGCTACTCTACAAACTACTTCTACTACTACGTATGCATTCTCTGTTCTTGAGTCGTCTCATCCCTCGACCCTCACCAAGCTGCCAACGCTGCTCCAAATCCGGGTACTGATACCTTCTTTCGAGCACTAATGCTTGCTTCGGCCACTTCTCCTTCTGCTACCACTATTTGTGTTCCTTTAATTTTCACTGCCACTCCGTTAATTTCACCATTGCAATCGTATTTCTTCTTCTAGCATTTTCTTTATTCACTAAAATAAGTCACCACATTTGTATTGTTGTCACCGCATTTAGTATTTCTCTGTAATTGGAATATAAATCCTTTTCTGTCTCCTCTTGCTGTTCTTAGGTTGCGGAGTAACCTAGTTGGTGAGCGCACGCCTCTTACTCGAGAGGTCATGGGTTCGAGACCTGGTGTGCGCACAATTTTTCCGGATTTTAAAGTCTTGATTAAATTTGTGTGCAAAATTACGATGAACCTCGGTGAAGGAAAACACCGTGAGGAAACCTACACATTAACAATACGAAAGTCTTGTAGTGTATAAAGGTTGACTGGAACAGATTGCCTCAGGAAATAAGTCCGCCTTCTGCTAAGCAGAAAAGTCTATATTTATTTATTTATTTTATTCTTTATTGTTTTTATTAATTATTCGAAAATTCATATTGAAATCGGATAATTTCAATGGGATTACTTGGTGCAAATGTAATTTGAAATATTTCAGCTGCGGGTTTGTCCACATTCGCATTTTTTTTTCCTTTTACCAAAAGTGAAAAAAAACAAATACAAATATTTCTCTGTAGGTTATGTTATGTATTCGTATATACATTCGATTATCTAGAAATCAAGAATTTCAAATCATTGGTTCATGTGCGGAACTCTTGCAGATGCCGAACACTACGACGCGTACCAGATCTACGGCCGCCTCCCCCCGCCCACTCGCGGCTACGTCCCACCCCACCAGCGGCAGATGTTCATCGGAGAGTGGGACTAAATACACAGTTTCCAGTGGAATAAACATGTTATATTAAAGTATTGAACTAATAATGGTCAATGGTAAAGTATATCGCCATGTAACTCAACTCTGTAGCTGGACGAGGTGCTACTAGCTACCTATGTGAATAGAATTTTATCACAATATTCAGCCCTTTAGTCACTGACGTATCCTGGTCACGGCACCACTGTGACGGAGCGAGAGGCTGCTACTTGTAGATTTAGTTGTAGGGGTTTGCGAATTAAATTTTGTAAATAAAGGTATTTGTAAAAATATATGTTCAATTTGAAGTAAATATTATATACTTAATGAAACATAGTCCCAGGCTTTTTATGGTGGCAAATTAGATAGATCTCACTAGTTTTTTCAGTAATATATTGAAATTACTTTGAGATACAAATTATATTTAAAAAAATACTACGTTTCTAAAAAAAAATTGCCTAAGAGAAATGTATGAGACAATTAATTTATGAATTTTGAAGGACTCTAATATATGGAAGTTATATTTTAATACGCATATACTTAACTAATAATTTAAAGGACAACACTACAGTTAACTAAACAAGATTATGAATATTTATGATACGTGGTAGATGATATGACACGGAAGTTGATAGTTATACATACATAGATTAATTAACTAACATCAGGGTCTTCGTTGGACATGTATATAAATACAAAAAAATTTACCCTTTAATTAGGCTCGCCAGACGGCTTTGAAAAAATATGAAGTTATTGGTGAATAACTTCTTACATAATGTGTAGGAAGTTATTACTGAAGTATTCTTTGTATCTTGATATTAAGTAGGTATTAAATATTTTATTAATAATAAAACTAATGAAATAGTATTTGTTCGAAGTAAAGCAAACAGCTGAATCACTGCCAGCAATCTTGATGTTAATTAGCCATGATCTGATTTTTTGAACAACGATTGTTCTGTTTTAAAGAGTTTAACGAATATCTACCACGCTGACTTTTCTTTTCGTAAATAAAATGCTCCCTTTTTTCGCCATGTTCGTTTAAAAGATTCAAAGTGAAAAATACCTAAATGTTTTCATATAAAAATATACAGCTCACGCATGCGATTATAGAGTTACGTGCATCATGTACTCAGATTTTGTTTTATGTTTCATTACCAATTGACCTATATATTGCATGTATGTTAGCAAAACTATTTATTACCTATTATGTATGACATTTTCATGACTTTTTATGTATGAGATACGCTAAAAAAAATTGGTACATACATAGGTACCCACTTTTTGTAGGTACCTATAAGGTACTTTGATATATCGATACTGCGTTGGAAGCGTGTATTTACATACATATTCTATTAACATGCCTTACATTAAGTGATGCCGTGATCTGGAAAGTGTATTTGAATAGTGAGTATCTATGTGTTCACGAAATACTGGAACTTTGAATGTGTTTTCTAGATCTGGTATCAAATTAAGGGAACGATCACTGCCTCTGAAGAAACTTGTACATTTGATACCTACTTTTATTGGTAATTATGTGTAAGTAATAATAAGTAATAGCTTTAAAATGTCTTTAAATTTAAATTTTCGAGGGTAGTATGTTTGACGAAACTCAATTGTCGTAAGGAATTACTTTGAATAGAAATAATGATCCTAGTCAAATTAATATCACAAACCTCCACTTTCAAGAGAATATTTGTACCTAGATAACTTTGGCTGATTGCGCATGTTAAGTTAAACACATTTATTTTATTTCTTGCATTATTCATAGATAAAAATTCCGACAACCACTGCTATATTTATAAAATACAATTTATATCATTACGACTTTAAGGGTGTCGTGAATACAAAAAAGAAGATTATGACTAGGAACAGGCCATCTGAATAGTAATGGTGCTCAGCAAGTTACCAAGTTAATCGAGTGTCAAATAAATTGATTTGCACTTCTGAATTAGTTAAGCTTATATCATAAGTATTTTTAACCGCATATTGTACATTTTACTTTCGTATGCTATTTCTCGTTAATTTACTTTTAATCAATATTGTTAGAAAGATATTTTTACATTTTGATGGACGAAGATTTTGAAATAGTTTAGTAAATATAATTAATAGGTAATCGTCCGAGGTATGAATTACCTACAAAATTCTTATGGTAAAATGAGAGAATATGTGTACCTAGTATATATTTTTCAGTAAAAAAATTCCTTACATTAATTTTTGCATGGCATAATAATTGTTACCATAACACTATGTGTAACACGAGGCAAATAAACTTTGTATATTGGTATCATTGCTTTGTGTTGTAACAAATTATTACCGATATCGACATCCGTTTTAAAATTTGTATAGCAACGGTGTTGGTTACATGTAAAATTTACGTATAAGTGCATATTATACATTAAATATTTCAATATAATTTTAAGTAATTTTATTAAAATTTTACGAAATGAAAACATAAAAATCAGTATTTACGTTCATGATTCAATTACTGATCTCTACAAAAACGTACTGCTTTAACAAAACATCGAGCTTCCAGATAACATATTTCCATATAAGACTTGATTATAAGAAGAGTAACTTGGGAGAACGTAAGCTTTTTTTATGTATTTCGGTAAATATACAGAAAAAATTTAGTCGTGGATATAATCTAGATTTATAATCTAGTGTTTCTGAAACACAACATAGCTTTCACGATAGAATTAAATCGCAATTATTGTAAAATGAAATTCTGTAAATTGCAAAAGAAATATTCTTTACCTAACTGTCTATTGAGAAAATTTACGTTTGCCATCTCTCGACGTGTCGTTGGCTGAATCTTCAATAAACCAAGGACAATCACGCCAAATCCTGTTTATTTTCTTGCTTCAATATAATATGATAGTTTGAGAGTTTAACACCCGCGCCATCCTACTTGGAAAGGGGTTGAGACAAGGGGATGTTATCTCACCCAAGCTTTTTACAAATGCACTAGAAGACGTGTTCAAGATGCTCGAGTGGGAGAAAATGGGTATCAATATCAATGGAGAGTTTCTCAGTCATCTACGTTTCGCCGATGACATTGATATCCTCGCTCATTCGCGGAATCAGCTGCAGAAGATGCTCAGCGACCTCTATGAGGCTTCGTTAAGGGTCTGTCTGAAGATTAACCGGGATAAAATTATATTCATGTCGACGGAGGTTATGCGTGGGTGACTAATAATCATCGATGGCGAAACAATCGAACAAGTGGAGGAGTACGTTTACCTCTGCCAAATACTTCGGCTAGCTAGATCGACAAGGGCTACTCAAGGAGGTAGAAAGACTAAGGAGGATTAAACTGGGTTGGGTTAGCTTAGGTTTGGTTCCTGTGGCTCTGGTTCAAACTATTCATGAAAATTTGCGGTCTCGCTTCGCTCGCCTCGTAGTTTGATTAGATTAAACTTTGTTACAAAAACGTGCGACTAACAACCGACCCACTCGATCTTGAGCGTGAATCACGTGCAAAAATAGCGCTCGTATAAGATAATTTATATAAATTTAGGAACTCGCTACGCTCACCCAATAATGTGATTAGATTAGTTTATTTCTCTTCAAGGCCCCTAATGATTTTCATTTACGACTTCAAGATAATTACACCATAAAAAAATTTATGTGATTAGATTTAGTTAATTCCTCTTCAAAGGCGTTACCGCAGTTTATTTTAGTTTACACCTTCAAAATAAACATACATAATTCATAAAAAATTGAGGATTAGCTTCGCGCGCCCTATATGATAACTTATTTATTTTCCTTCAAAGATGACACCCTGTGGATTTTGGCTCAAATCTTGAAGAAAATTCATGAAAATTTGCGGGATTACTTCGCCTTTCCCCTGGTGTGATTTAAGTTACTTTATTTATCTTAAAATCCGCCACAATGATTTTGGTTTAAACCTTCAAGATAATACATGAAATTCGCGGGGTTGGCTCATTCGCACAATAATACGATTGTATTACATATGTTATTTTAATACCACTAAAAGGGCGGGTCCCTTGATGATTGATTATTGATTGATGGATGACACTACCTAACATATAGCTAGGACCGCCTTTGTGGGCGCCTGATGTTGCATTCTTGGATTCATCACAATTCCGTTTGGACTCTAACTCGACGGACTGCGAACAAATCAAGATTGCTATTTACCTACTTTTGTCTCATCGATTTGGGTAGCAGATAGGGGGCGCCGTAGTAATCCCGCCCAGAGCGCTGATAGTGCTAAAAGCGGATTGCATCATATGATCGACAGGCATCGTTCCCATGATGGAAGCAGCGTTCCTTTCGCTGGATGGCTAGGCTAATGTTCTGCCTGAACGTTCGGCGGTCTCCAGACGGCCAAATTTGAAGTTTTTCTAACACCTTTCCAAGCTTTTTGGCATCCTGACTCCAAACCCAAAGAGTATCCATGGAGATAGCCCATGGATACTCTTGGGGTTTGGATACCAAGCTGTATTGGAAGAGCCAAAGTCCAAGTTGTTTTGGTTCGATCTCGACTAAATTTTGCATACAACTGCTCCTATTAACCCTGAGAATAAATCGGGGACTGCAAATTCACGTTTCTCTTGAAGGACCTGAGTCAATACCCGGAGGGAAATATATTTGCAAGAAGAGAATTCATGAGTTACAGGTTCTGTAAATAAATGATTATAAAGAGGATAATGCAATCCTCGTAAATATACGGATCGGATGATAACATAAAAAAACGCACAAAATAAAATAAAACAACACGAGAATTATTTTAAAGAAAAGTGCAAGAAAGGATGTTTTTGTATATTTAATTTAAATATTGTTTAAATTTCTAATTAGACATACAGTTATTTTTTCTTTTAAAAAGTTATGTAAAGAAGACCATATTTTATTTAAATTTATTTATCACTGATTTCGGACTGAAGCTCACAGAGCACTGTTTTTAAAGCGGAGCGGTCCAGCTTGCCCGACACAGTCTGTGGTAACGGCGCGAACATCACGCCTCCAGTCAGCTGCTTGTAGTAACTCAGCGTCGCTGCAATAGTCACACCTTTTTTGTAACACGCATCAGGTAAGTATATGCAATTCAGTAAGAATGTGTACATCTTTTTCGACATGCACATTTTTTGCCGAATAAAATTAGAAAATAGTATAGGGAAGTCATACATTTTTCTCAACAAAATTGAAAACCTCTTTCATATTCCACACTACGTAAAATGTCCGTGGTTTCAACTATCGCCCACATACTCACGGCAACCTGTATATTCCTAAATTGTATTTTTTTTTTAATTTAAGAACTGTATTACAATTAGGCGGATTTAAGCAAATTTGATTCTACGTGTTGTTGATGCGTAACAGTATGCCCAAAGACTTGTATCTACCAGCGCACCCAGACAGTGTCTGTTCAGCACACCCTCGCCTTTGCCACACACACCCTCCACAGAGCATATCGTACACCTCCAGCTGATCATTTATATTCTCACAGTTTAAAGCGTGGTGTGCTTTTTGCTGCGTGACAGCTCCAGGTCTTGTCTCCACCAGCGCCGCCAGCCCACTTTCCGTCAAGCACACGCCTTGTGCACACGCTCCACAGAGCATATCACACCCTCAACCTTCAGCCGGTACACCTATATACTCGTACTCACAGTTAACAGCTTGTTGTACTTGTTGCTGCGTGACAGTGGCTCCAGGTCTTGTTTCCACCAGCTCCGCCAGCCCACTTTCCGTCAAGCACACCCCCGCCTTGTTCGCACGCTCCACAGAGCATATCACACCCTCAACCTACAGCCGGTACATCTATATACTCGTACTCACAGTTAACAGCTTGTTGTACTTGTTGCTGCGTGACAGTGGCTCCAGGTCTTGTTTCCACCAGCTCCGCCAGCCCACTTTCCGTCAAGCA
>WYDE02019001.1:0-12930 GCA_009867175.2 Adela reaumurella | reverse complement strand
TTGCAGCACAACACCGATTGTTCTGCTTACCCCGATTGTCGGGATTCAGCGTGAGTGATATGTATGTATGTATGTACAGATTTGAAAAGGGTTATGTATTTCCTTGAATATAACTACGCATTTCAAAAAGAAAAGAGTCACACAACTACATAAGCCATTTCAAAGGAATTCCCTTAGAAAGTGTAGCGCATGTACCAAGTGGTTAAGTTCTTAAACTCTTTGCGGCTTGGTGGGTTCGCAGATATCTGAGTCAAACGCCGCGACGCTAAATCTTGTTGTGACGTGTGTAAGCACTCTCCAAGACAAGGCTTTACCTCGGGCTAAGTTACATTAGGGTTGTGCCTGAAGTCAGCTGTAAGCTCGGATCGCGCGTGAAGTTTGTTCAGAGGAGCTTCACGGCAGAAGGAAGCCCTTTCTATTTATAAGCCAGGAGTATTTAGGAAATAGAGTAGGAGAGAGAGCGAGAGAGAGCGAGAGAGAGAGAGAGATAGAGAGAGAGAGAGAGAGAGAGAGAGGGAGAGAGAAAGAGAGAGAGAGAGAGAGAGATGCGTATAAAAATTATTATAAATTCAAGAGCATGGTGCGTCGAAACACCTAATGCGAGTTATTTGAATCTGGAGAAATTCTTTTCGTAGACAAAGACCTGCCCTGAACGAGACTGGTGCCTGGAGGGTCGGCGCATAATCTACCGGCGGCGGCGTCACCTATAATCTTCCATAATAAAAATATAAACGCAGCCATTACTTACCGATCATCGCTCAAAATCGAAATTGAGAAGTAATCGATGCCAAGACGCAACGGATAATAAATCCATTTAGGTACCGATGCGATGGTAAATAAAATAACCGAACGCAACCTCTATATTACTCGACAATCAATCAAGGCAAAACCGGACGATAGTGCAGACAGCTTACCATATGAATTTTAGATGAATCAGCATGCAGTGCGACTGATGATACGTTTTACTCGAAAATGGTTCGTCAGCTTTTCAAATCGGGACTCGCGTACGTTAGTTTTAATATTCAATGAGATGCAGATCAATGGGCATTCATTCATTTTAAATGCAACTGGTCAAAAAAATTTAGATGGATAAAAAATTATTGTAGGTAATGTAATAATAATTTTATCATATGGCAAATCTGAGCACGTTGTACTTGCCTGTGGAAGACGACTAAACAATACGTGAGTGTTTAAGAGCAGCAGGTATACGAGTACTTTGAAGGAAAGGTACTTGAAGGAAAATTAATTTAATTTTCTATCTAAGGGTAAGTTGGAAGAACAATTAGAAAGTAAGGGTGAAAGGTTGCAGCGGGAGTGAGGTAGGTGTGGCAGGTCGAAGGGGAGAGGTGAGGACGAAATATTTAAGCCGAAAGTTCGACTGCCGGACTGTTCGGGGCAGTGCTGCTGGCGGGAGGTAAATTGGTTTGCTGCCGCCGCAGAGGCTTCAGCGGTGGCTGCAGCGGTGAAGGTCGACAGCTCGAAGGTCGACGTGTTTACTGACATATGTTATGTCGGTTAGAAATTCGATCATGCTGACAAGAGGTGGTCGCTCAACTTAAGGTGGTTTAGAAACGTACAAGTGCCATCAGTGCATAGAACAATATATTAAAATGAAGTGTTTGTATGCGTATACGGGATATTATGAATAAAATTTTCAAGAAACGGCTTATTCGTATGATTTTCTTTTTCCTTTCCTTTAAATAACGCGAAGCAATAAAATTTGAGCATCATTAATGCAGAAATTATACTTATCATACTCCGAATAAATCGAACAGAAAATGTCCTTGATTCAATAAGATTGCAGAGTGTATTTGTATTTAATGTTTATTGTACACCATTTTTCTGTAAAATACGGTACAAAAGGACTGCTTAATGCAGATATGCATTATATTCTAGCAAACCTTTGGGATGTGGTACAGGGTCTCGAAGTAGGCGTACAAGTAATAAGAGAGAATAATAGCAATTTATATATACGAGTGTAAAGGTACACATACATGCAAGTTAGTAATGTTATATTATTTAATACTATTAAAATAATCCAAAATACTTTAATAGATATTTAAACAATATAATAAATAGTAAATACTAGTTAATATAGGCGTAGAGCCTGTCAGCACAGGTGTACCACAAGGCTCAATATTAGGACCACTGCTTTTTTTATTTATGTTTATGACATATCTAGCTGTACTTCACAGGACATAGAATTACTACTGTTTGCTGATGATACATCTGTTGTCTTGTCCGTCGCAACATCGATCTGTCAGCGGGAAGTATTGAAAAATTGTGAGCGACCCACGCGAAAGCCAACTGACTGATCGGTAATGACGTGAACATAATTTTTTTACATAGATGCTTCCACATCATTCTCTTCATTGCCCGGAACTCCGAAGTGACCGTAGTATGTACGGACGGCCATATTAATCTTAATAATACGTAGGGCACTCCCAGTCAAAGCATTTCACTTCCATTGAAGTCCCTTTGTAGCCCAAATTAATATGTTGTCGACATATTTGATGCTGGAAATGTAATCCGCAGAGATAGACTTATACACACACTGTGGTTACATGTACAATATTGCTCATTTGAGTTTCGCTATAAATTCAATAGAGACATCAACAGGATGGCTTACTAAATAAACTTCGAAACTTTCCCTATATCATTCGTTCTGACAGTCGCTCGAGACTAAACGCAAATATTAAATTAAGGTCCGTTTGACTTGAGACCAAAATCGAATCGGTTTCTTATTAGAAAAGTTGGGAGCTCTTTCTCTAGTAGTGAGTCGACGTTTACTTGCGGAAGTTCCGATGTCCTATACAGAAGCATCTCTAATTTCGCGTGCAATCGGCTAGTCCAACTTAGATTGCGAAAGCGAAGATTTCCTATTTAAGTTAAAAGTTTAGGAGAACCCATTTCATGTATTCGAAATTTAATTGTAGTTGCGTATTAAGGAATGCAGTTGAAATGCGGTCATTGAGAATAATATGTGGTGCATCCCTGAAAGAGTGAAGAATAAATGTGGTTTGAAAGAAGACATAGCGATAAGGATAGAGAAAAGTATGCTTAGATCAGCGGTACTTCACCTTTTTTAATCGATGGCTAACATTAAGACACGCAATTTTTTGAAGGGCCGCATTAATAAAATTGTTTTGTAGCTATGTAATTACGAGCGACCGATTTGTATCAATTATTTTGAATATATATTCGTATGTACCTAAATAATAAATACAATTATTTATTATTTTTGTCGTAATAGTCTTTCATTGCATATTTTATACTTCTTAAATGAACATATCAAATGTCTTAATTAATAGGTATTTATTTCAAAACAATTTTTATACAATTTATGCGACTGCTGAAATTAATAAAATAAACATTTAATAAGACTTGCGTGAAATTTTTCTAGGGCCGCGGGTTCTCATGAAAATCTATGAGGGGCCGCATGCGAACCGCGGGCCAAGGGTTGAGTACCTCTGCTCTAGATAGTCTGGAATATCTTATTCCTATTCGTGTTCGGCTGCTTTCTTCAGCACCTATGGTAAAGCTGGTGTCTCGTTACCGGCCGTAGCTGGTCGACGCATTAGGTTACGCCACACGCCACATAGATCATAAAGTGCATTTGCCAGAAGCCCCTCAAAATCACTTGTTGTCCGCACCCGCAGCACCGCAACATTGTAGTCAGTCGTACGGCTACTTCATGCAAAATCCGCTTATTATTTAAAACTCGCATCGCACGCCCACATTGACCTAGATTATATGTCGCCGAGGCCTATTTTTAAAAGTACAAAAAAATCCAGTTTCACTAGTGTCGTGTTCTAGTGTCTAGATCTAGTTTGTAATGTAAAATATTGGTACTGCGGTGTGATTCAATCGCGTGGCTCGGACACCGCGTCGCCACCGCACCCACACGAGGCTATTTTGAGGTTGCTCATATAAATTACTCTTGTTGCGTACATTTCGTGTAACCACTTTAGCGAGGCTACCTTATTGCAAAGAATTACTACGCCTTTCAGATTTTATTGAGTCGATAATTAATCTCGAGAAAGTGGCACTAATATTTTTGGCATTTCGGCATCATTAACATTTTTGGGTCAACAAAATGTGCGATTTCAAAGAATTATATAACAGCCTACGACGAAACTTCTACGTTTCTGTATTTTACATATTCGGCAATTTATCAAGTCAGTTTATTCGCAAAACCGATTGTCAAAGCAAATTCCAGAGAGGATTTTATGAGAATTGCTTTTGCTTATTTGAAGCCATTTCGTAACTAACAAAAATATTTGATTTGTTACGTCAGGCACTGCCCTGATCAGCTCTATGCGCTTTATTATTGATAATAAAAATTACGCCGCAAAGTCATCTGCATAAAAGTACGCACATATGTGCACTATTCTTTTGAACTTTGTCGTATTAGTTAAATCCTGGACGAAATTTCGGAGCATGATTCTAACCGTTTTTTCTCGTATAAATAAAAAACTAAGACGAATTTCGGAATATCTTATCTGTGAAAAAGTCTGCAGATATTTTTAATGTAATTTATCTACTTACATCTCTAGTAGCTAGTGACGATATATAATATTAACTTTATTTAAAAAAAATCACATTAATTGATTTTTAATTAGATGATTCCCTACGAGTTATGGCACAGATTATTAACTAGTTATGTACTACGGTGTTTGAGAGAATGATGAAGTCACTAGGAGACGAAAAGCTGAAACAAGTGAATGAGTTTGTGTACCTAACTGGGGAGTGTGTCCACTAGGGACGGAAAGTATGATAAAGATGTTGAAAGGCGAGTGATCAAAGGCAATAGCGTGAATGGGGGCTTTGAATAATATCCTTAAAAGTAAGGTGATTGGTTCCACTGCACGAATGGCTATTCATAACAGCGTCATGGTCCCTACACTTATGTATGGCAGTTAAGTCTTGGTTATGGCGGAAGCGACATGAAAGTAGTTGAAATGAAACGGTCATTGAGAAAAATATGTAGTGTATCTTTGAAAGATAGAGTGAAGAATAAATTTGTAAGAGAGAATGTAAATTTAAACAAGACAGCGACAAGGACAGAGAAAGGTATGCTTGATGGTTTGGACACATAGAGAGAATGGATGGTGAGAGAATGACCACACAAATATATGAAGAGAATGTAAAAGGAAGGGTCAATCGGGCCCGCCCTAGGCGAACATACCAAATACCTTTTACGGAAGGGTGAAGTTTGCAGCACCCGTAGCCGGCGTACATGTGTGAAGCGATGCATGACGGTGGATGAAGCAAGGTATGTACTTATGCCAGGAACGTGTCAAATGGCGCTAATTGTTTCTGCCTACCCCTGAAAAGAATCGTGACGGTATGTATTTATGTACTCATATCTATGTCTAGTAGCCAAATTATAAGATAATAATGATTTTATATTTTTAGAGGGAAGTTTATCGCCAGTAGCTTATCTGACATCCATCCTTAAAATAATAAATATTTTTTTAATGTTGCAGCTTGCGTTTTTTTTAATACCCTATCTGCACAGGCCGGAGCCATAGAAATTATTCTCTACAATGGAACTGACTGAATCATACATTTCTTTTGATAACTCTGCTGATATACGACCTATATTGTGTCTCATACAGTTGACTGCTAAATATTCAACTCTTTATTTAAATAAAAATATAGGTATTTCATAATAATTTTGTTTTTGTGTTCATAATTACACAGACAAGTGCGTAACAAAATGTGAAATGTAAACGTAAGCTTTATTATGGTTTGTTTGCCAGAACTTATCGGAATGTTGTTTTTGTTTACGCGACTGAAACGAGGAAACACGTAAGATTCAAAATGTCAACATTATTGTCAACTTGATTTAAGCAACGACGAAATGGATTCTCATACCTGGCATGAGTTTTTATTGCAATTTTACATGGTCGCTGGATGGATTCCAAAATTAGCCATGGAAATAACCCAAACGGTGAAACAGTGCTTTCTTGGAAAAACATACCGCGAGACTGACAAATCTAGCATAAGATGGCATGCCAAGTAAGTATAAAAAATGGCCCGAGTGTTCTAATAAGTTAATTTTATTGTTTGTATGTGAAATAAAAATTGTTGACTGAGCGAAGCGAAGGCTACTACACAAATAGGGTCAAAAAACTTTTGGTGTCTGTCTGTTTGTTTGTCCGCGCAACTCCTCCTAAACGGTACAGCCGATCGGGCTGAAATTTTGTAGGTATATAGATTCTTAATGTCAATATCTGTCCGAAAACCAATTTTCTACTTCCCAGATGAATTGGCTAGAACTACAGTGGAAAATTTTCAGCGTTCACCCCTCATAAACGATTTCGCGAATCGGGTTGAAATATTATAGGTTCACCTATGTGTCAATAGCTCTCCATACAACAAATTAAAACTTCCTAGAAGAACTGGGAAGAAACTTCTCTGAAAATATTTCCTATACGGTTCGGCCGATCAGGCTAAAATTTTGTAGGTACATTAATAATGCCAATATATTGCCACACACCAACTTTCACTTCCTAGAAGAACTGGCAAGAAACATCTGTGAAAATGTTTCATCGTCCATCCCGAGTATCGCAAAGCGCGACAAGACTGGCGAACATCTATCTACCTTGTAGATGTGCTGAAGAGACGGACTGCTGAAAATTAATCTCTACTTCTTATAAAAGGGATCGCCTCTCTGTATGTATATAGATGTTTATGTATGTATGTTTGTTTGAGGTAAACTCTGGAACCACTGAAGAGATTTTGAAGGGGTTTCCACCAATTTAAAGAGTAGGCTTGCTACAGGCTAAATAGCTGAGCAGTATCGAAGACAGCATGAAAGTGTCGAATGGTAGTAATATTTATGTAAATGGCGTTATGGGCTGAGTTCGGGGGGGCGGCAGGGAGGTGGTTATTGCGGGCGAAGCCGCGGCCAAAAAGCTAGTACAACGATAAAGAATTAAATATTAACTGATATGAATAATTATTGTGACTCGAACTAAGTGATATGGATCCTGGCGGCGAAGTTATCGCCGTGAGCCGATCATGAGACCGTGACCGTTTGACCGTTCGTCAGCACCGATAACTGACAACTCAGTGAACGCCTTGTCCAACCCGTCGACACAATCAGCTGTCTTCAGACATCATGTTTTGAATGAAAATGGCGATGTGACGGACGAGCATTGTCGAAAGGCATATTATTACTACAGTCATCTTTCACTCCATCGTAGAAAGATGTTCCAGTTACATGTATCCCGCTAATCTTTATTATGCTGACGAAACAACGTAACGGTCAAAATGAAGAACTTCTTCGCTTGTTTATTATGATTAACACGTACCTAATGGTTATCTGAGAATAAGAGAAGAATAATGAAGTTGCACGGAAGCGGTGTTGGCTTGGCCCTCTGCCCGGCTTTGTTCGGCCGCGTGTAAACAATCTATTTCGGATCGACAAGTAAACTTTAACGGCGTTTATTAATATCGATCGTTTTCGCGAGTGCACTTCCTCGTGACTACTCGGCGATCGAAAGGAATTAATTGGCAATATGAAAACCCCGCAAGATTACGCCACAGACAACTTCGGAGAATCGATTGAGTACAGCGAACGCGGTGGGCTATAGAGAGAAAGATAGAGGTACACGAACGGAGGAAATGTCGACGCTAGCCGCCAGTTTATCTAGCCGACTAACAGCATTAGCGATTGTCGATAGAGATTGGATCGAGGACATAGCAGCGAAGGCAGACCAGCTGGCGACGACGGCGGCGGCAGCGTTGCCGCTTGCCGAGACGATGATACAAGAGGCACGCGCACCTATACCCACAATGAAGCTATTATGAACTGAAGGCATCCAGAGAAGTGCATAGTTTATGAATGTATGAATTTATGCAGAGGAGTGATCAAGAAGTAGTGAGAATGACCCACTTGCGTATCTCGTATTTTATTCATTCATATCAATAATGAAAGATCACTTCATTGGGAGGGTAGGTACAAAAATGATGTCATAATTTTAAGAAACTAGAAACAGTGTATAGTTCTTTGACGCATTCCGGATAAAACATCATTGTGGAGAAAAACTAAATGCGAGCCGTTATTAAATACCTCTGCTTAAAGAAGTTAACGACGCAGGAGATTCATCGCGATTTAGTGGAGACTTTAAGCGAGTCTGCTCCACCATACCTAATGTGGCAAGGTGGTCAGCTCAATTCAAGACTGGAAGAATATCGACAGAGATGAGCACCGCTCGGGGTCGTCCATCGACGACGTGGGTTACGCAGGACAACATTGAAAAAGTCGAAAACATTGTTCTGGCTAGACGATCGTCGAGTTAAAGTGCGTTATTTGCGTGCAGAAAACTGGCATTTCATATGGCAGTGTTCAATCAATATTAAAGGATTATTTAAATACGAGAAAAGTCTCCGCACGTTGGGTACCCAGAATGTTAACGGAAAATCAGATAAAACACAGACTCGATCTTTCAAGACGCTCGTTGGACAGCTTTCATGTTGATGCTGACGATTTTTTGGTACGATTTGTCACCATGGTAAAACATGGGTACACCATTTTCCGTGAAAAAGACCGTCCTCATCAACTCCAAAGAAATTTCGAACCATCGGCAGGCAAAGTCATGGCCTCCATTTTTTGGGATTACGAAGGAGTATTATTAATTGATTACCTTCAGAAAGCACACACAATAACAGACGTTTATTATGCAGCTTTAATAGCTAAATTGAGGGAAGATATCAAAGAGAAAAGGTGAGGCAAACTCAGAAAAGGCATTTTGTTTCACCAGGACAACGCGTCCGCTCACACTGCTGTTGTTTCACTGGATGCCATTCAACAAGCTGGGTTCGAATTAGTTGATTATCCATCTTATTCGCCAGACCTGGCCCCCAGTGACTTTTATCTCTTTCCAAAGTTAAAAGAATACTTGCGTGGTTATAGATATGCCGATGACAACGAAGTGATTGAGGATTTTTGGAAGGCCAAGACAAATCTTTTTTTTTTTTTGAAAGGGATAGAAATGTTGGAGAAACGCTGGACCCGGTGTGAAGAAAGAGAAGGAGACTGAAAAATGTTGTATGTGGTGTGTATGTTGAAAAATAAATTTTTGTTATTTAGAAAACATGTCAAAGATGTCATTCTCACTACTTTTTGATTACTCCTCGTATGTTTGTAATATTGCACTCACGTCGTATTAAATATAATCACTGTCATCCATCAGTTAAGTGCGGTAATTTCTGGACGAGAAAATAAGATAATGTGCAAATAAATCAGTGAACGCGAAAACAGCAGGTCACACTGGGGTGAAATAAAATGATTTACAGCAAAATCGCGGAGATGCTGTATTCACAATAATATCTGCCTTACGCATAATGATACTAGAAAGAAACAATGTAATGAAGTGATGAAGATAAGCTATTAGATGACGCCAGCAAACTAATGTCTCTGCCAAGTACACGTGAGTCGGTCGGTACCGAAAGGAACAACCACTCATAAGAAATTTACTAAAAGTCAAAATACCGTATCATTAGGCAAATTGTGACGCAAATTCAGACGCTTGTACGTCAATAATACACAAGTTATGTGTTTGCCTCGGGTGCATTACTAATTGATGAAATTTGTAGGTTTACTCTCCATACATCAGACCGTTCAAGTTAATGAAACGTCTATGGAGCTCTAATTATACATTTGACATGTATGTGATTGATTAATTTCACGAATGACGACGCGACCATTTTGCACGAGGAAGTGTTTAGTGGTGCATTAAGCGTGAGAGACGTCCGACCAGCATCCGCTTTCACAGGACGCGGCTGTGTCTGTTAACTAACGGTCGAGCGAGAGCAAGATGTCAGTTCCGCCTCGCAATCTCCATACGACATGCGATGCGGGCCCTTTGTGCCGACTAATCCACGTCTCATTTCACATCCACATCTAAAAAAAACGCTTTAGTGCAATATCCCTATCCAATAGACAAAGACTTTAATGAGATTTATTTAAAATCTCATTTTGTACAACCAAGTTGTACTTGTCTCTCGTGTTGAACTGGGAGCAAAAGAAAAACATAGAATGTGAAAGCTGCGTATCTTCCCGAGCAGATAGTAAAAGCCTATGGAGGTATAGGGCAATTCGGAAACTAATGTATGCAGGCGATGGGCTAGAAACCTGTCACTATTGTTTCCGAACAATTTAAGCCCAACCAAATATGCTAAATGTGGTGTTGAGAAGTATATTTGTATATACTTATCTAATGTCTCATCACACCTTTGATGCTCTGTCCACCCCGCAAGGGAAAATGCTGGCGTGACGTTATGTGTGTATGTAAGTTCTACTTTTGAAAATTACATTACACTTTGACTGCAAGACAAATGCTTAAAAGCCAGCATTCTGTTAAGCAGAAAACTGAACCTCTCAAATAATAATGCTATACTTTTGTTGACTTTACTCAGATTATTTTCATTAGGTAAACTCTATATGGAGCAGATGATGCAACACTGTGGACGAACAAAATGACTAAGTCCTTCTACCAACAAGTCAACAGTTGACACCATCAGACATTATCGCTTTGCGGTTTTCACCTCGCAAATTACAAGTTGTGCAAACAGCGATGAGACCAAGACCAATAGATGAGTAAGGTAAGGATGAAAAGATCTTGGCAGTGTTACGAAAAATCGGGTAGACGACCGAGCGTGTTCGATCGAAGCTTCCTTAGCGACGAAACAACCCACGTCAATATAGAGAATCATTTCGCGGATATCACTTCTGGTGCTAAGTGGGAGTCGAGTCAGTGCCCATGAAGCTAAGTAAACAACCATTAATGATCTCTTGGATGTTTTGACATGGTGCCATGTATTTTTAAGAACGGTAGAAATTACTCAGCGACTTCAACACCGACTGTTTAAGAGTAATAAAAACTCACATGGTTTTGTGTGGGAGAGCGCTGGCGAGCGAGCGCCCATCTGTCTGCGATACACTCGCTCGATGCCAATTCCACCGAGAGGCGTCACATCCTCGAAATTATCTTACCTGGAAACCAACAGAAAACGAGCAAGTTAATTACACCCGCCGAGCCAAAGAGAACTCATTAAACACAATTTATTGCTCCAATCCATATTATGTCCGAGCACCACTAGAATTTAATGAACGACTTTAGGAGTTCATCGTCGAGAATTTACAGAAATTTAATAAATAATAATTTATGAAGCAACCGCAGATTAATATTGAAATTATTTATTATATAAATACAGAAAATTTGAAATCTAAAAAAAAAATCAGGATAACGCGATTAAGTCAATCTGGGTATAGAGGTTTCTATGGACGTAGGTTTTCGATGGTTTATAGAATCGGAGGCGAAACTAGCGTTCAGAAAATTAGGGATCCTTCACCGAAGTAGGCGTTTTTTCACGCCGGTCCAACTGCCTACACTTTATAAAGGCAAGTAAGACCAACTGTTCTTCGGCTCATTAAGTGTGCTCTATCGCTTATTCCACGGAGGAGCTGTTTAACGCGATCCCGCCGTCTTCTATCCACCTCCGAACTATACGTACTGGCCAGGGATTGCATCCCTACACGATGGACTTACGCGGATGCGTACCAAACGGTCCTGTAGACCTCTCATCTACAGAACCGGTAAACTCTGGAACGCTCTCCCTGCCCATATATTTCCCCCCATGTACAGTCTCGGGACCTTCAAGAGGGGCGTGAATATGCACCTGTCAGTCTGGCATGGCATTCGCAACCCCCGCTAAAACAGAATTTCCATTGGCGTCGTTAGTCACCTTCTGGGAGGCTCGGCGCCATGTGTTGCGCTTTCGATAAACCGACACGACGCAGTGTCGGTTCATTGAGCCTGTTTTATCGGTACACCTACGGCCGCTGCTCAGATGAACTTGCTTCCCTCATCCCCCCTCCTCCTGTTCGCCTTCGCTAAACCCGACACACTCTCGCGGAACACCCCTTTGTAGTCGATAGAAGAGTTCTTCAAATTGCATGATTCTCTAAATAGCTCATGTATCGTGCTGCAAAGGTGTGGAACGGGCTTCTGGGAAAAAAATCCCTATTCTACAATCTTCTTCCCAATCAATCTTCAAATCGCGCGTCAATATCCTTTCTCCAGAAACATTAGTCCGCCTTCAAGCCGGACTGGCACCGCTTAGGATGTGAATTTGTCTGCACTTGAGGCGCTGGCACAGCCACAGCCACCCTGGGTGTGTGGGTGGCTGTGTGTGTTCGTAAGCTACAAAAAAAAAAGTCGGGTAAAAACCTTTTCCATTTGTGAATAGTTAAGAAATAGGAAACGTACATATTAATAATATCTTTATAGAATTACGAGTTTGCATTTTGCGATATTGCAAATGATGATTACTCTCTCGAAAGTCGTACGTAACGCACGTAGCGGAAGAAATTTCAATGAATAATGCAGTTATCTGCTATACGACTCCAAGAAGTGTGAAAATTAATGTTATGTAAACGAAGAGACTTGTATTCACGCTTGCGGCGCAAATAACACCGAAAGAGCCAAAATATTTAGCGAGAGATGATCTATCTTATCTAAAAGCGTGCGCGCGCGAGGATTTGACAAAAAGTTGGAAAGATGCCGGAATATAAGTACATTCTCGGCCGAAGGTTAACCCAAAATACACATTTCCCGCCGTCCACCGGCTCAATTTTAATTTAGATGCGAATGCGCCGCGTGTGGCACGCGGTTAATATAAATTCCTTCTCTACAATAAATGTATCATCTCTTAAGTCTTAAGATGCTTTCCTGCAGATGCATTTTAGCACATTACCTGAGCTTAAATAGCCGTAACCGTAAATGATATTGACTTTTTATTACGGGGAGCCAAAAGTAGAGGATTCATACTTGTGGCTCCCCGTAATAAAACATCAATATCATTTACTAATTCGGCTATTTAGGCTCAGGTAATGTGCTAAAATGCATCTGCAGG
>WYDE02018890.1:0-12931 GCA_009867175.2 Adela reaumurella | reverse complement strand
ATACGGCTACAAATTGAAGTGAACACGTCAGGTCCGGGTGGCGAAGTTGGTATCGCAGTGGCAGCTAAGGCCAAAGGGCCAAAGGCCACGTCTGAACCCAGGTTCAAACCCCGGTTCAGACGTTTTCCTTTATATTTTTTCCGTATTTTTCTGATTAAGATTCAGTAAACGACTTGCATGCTAAGCAAGGAAAAACAAACAAAATTTTCCAATTTGGTTTCTTTAAATGATTTACGGCAACTAAAATCTGAGCCATTATAAAATTCCGACGAAAATGTTTTTCGGTGCAGGCAATTAGATCTTATATATAAAACGTAAAATATCTTATATATAAAACGTAAAATATCTTATATATAAAACGTAAAATATAGTACATGAACGTATCCATTTCATTCTTTTGTTGCTATAGAATGATTTTTTTCATATTGGTTTTAGTTTTCTTATATGTCCTTCTCAAATAATCAAATTAAAATATAATCTGACCCAGAAACAAATTACAGGTAAAAGTTTTTTTCGAGGTTAATTTAAACAAACATTTTCAACTTAATATATGAGCTATGAAGGTAACCTATTTTCCTTTATAAATCATAATAAGTAATACTGTGAATATGCACTTTTCATTCAACAAGTTTTAGTAAAATTTACCATACTACCTAGTGTACCTAGATAGAAATGAGCAAAATATCCATGAACTTAGTGTTGCGGTAGTAGAGTTTAAATTATTTTTTATAAAAAATTAGATATTGCCTTTTTACATATTAGATAGGCCTAGGTACGAGAACTCTGTATTCTTCATCTTCTTGTGAACTTACTGGATAATAGTGTCAGGGAGCACATAATGTCGTTAAAACATTAAAAAAAAGATTATGTCATTGTTCGTCCATGGAAAGGTTTTATTTCTTATTTACTTAGATTAGACTTTTAGATAGAATAGACTGCTAGATAGAAGAATTTAAAATTTGTATGGTATTACCATAAATGAAAAAAAAACGTGTTTGACTACGGCCAGAGATATAGACCTCAATGACTATGGCCCTTTTTTAACTGGCGAGTCGGGCCGTTTATTCCTCGCGTTTACCACAAGTAAATCAACATTCGTCCTCGTTTTATTATTATTTGCGAATGTTTGAGAAACATAATAATTGAAGGCCTTATTTATTTGCACAGCTATACTTGAATGTTTTTAACTATAGGCAAGTAATACTTTGTATTACTTACGTAAGTATATGCTGGAGCACGCGCGTCCTACACTGGCGACCTTGGACAGGTAAGCGATGTATGGGAAGAACAACCACCAGGTGGGATGACGACATCCGGTACGTCGTGAGCAAAAGATGTATTCGTGGCGCCGAGTCCCGGGTGGGTCTCCATTGTTAGAAATTAATTAGAGAGGCGTATGCACATAAATCTTGACATGGTACACTCTTTATTACTTATTCTACTAACTGGATTAATATTATTCTTGACAATTTGATACATTGAGTATCATATTTTTTTATTATATTTTTTTTTACTTTGTACTACATTGTGTACTCATTCTTCTTAACTGGATTAATACTATTCTTGAACATTTGATACATTCAGTATTTTTTTTCTTTACTTTGTACTACATTGAGGTAATAGAATTATTTAGGATAATTAGGACAACTTGATACAATCTCGTATCAAGTTCTCGGACAAAGCCTCTTTACACCTGAAATTTTAAATTATTTTTTTTATTATGTGCGGTTAGAATATAGAATTGTCAAGCTTAAATTAAATTATTGTTTTAATCAAGCTCTCAAACTGTAGTTTAACACTATAAGCGGTGTCTATTGTGTGATTAGTCACAACATTTTGTAAGAAAGACGTTAAAAAAACATTCGAAGTTTCTTGCCGGTTCTTCCTCGTGAGATTAATTAAACCGGATGTAAAATGTAATATTTTGACAAATTTAAGTGTTGTGTACTACCAAAAGAATGCTGAATAAAGAACTAAGAACTATGTCCAGCTGTGACGACGAAGTAAGTATACGAAGATGAGAATTAAAATTTACAGAATAAATGTGTTCTCTCATCTGCCTTATTTATGTAATATTTGAATAGGTATTCCACGGAGACACATAATTTTATTGGCTTCGTCTGGGCACGCACTTGGCACCGACATCGCATTATTGTCATAATAATGACAGCCACTCACTCAAATGATTATTACCGTGCAGGAATATCTTAATACCACTATAACAATTTCTCACGTCAAATGGCGTGCATAGAGATATAGCGGGAAGTATGTGCAGTATTAAATACGAGTAAGAGTATGTGCTTAATCTCTACAAATATGTGACCTCCCATTATTATAAAAGAATTTGCATTAATCGTAAAGTATTTGTGTACTATATTATTACACTATATATATATATATTTTTTTACTATGTAATGTATGAACCTGCATAGATTTATTTTGTAATTTTATCAGCTTCGTTGACTGAGTGGTTGCGATATTCGGTATTCGATTACCGAAGTTATCACTGCCGAGTGCGGTCAGGTGTTGGTTGTGTAACCGCTTGGCCGTTGACGATGGTCTTGGTTCGAATTCCACGTTAAACTGTAGCTTCCTTCCCTCTCCTTACAGGTGGTAGGGTTAAACCCGCCCGGGTTGGTACCACCGCACTCAATGAAGGTCGGTCGAAGAGGCTATGAAACATAGTTCTTGTTTTTCGTCCAGTTCAGTGTAGCCGGCTGGAAATGAGGGAAGCGCTGACCTGGTACCTACATAATTCACCAAGGTGTTTAGGCTGACATTACTGGTACGAAAAAACTGATGCATCAGGCGATGTCAGTTTCCATAAAAAAAAAATTATAAGGTAGATATGAATTCTGAAATTTCTCATCCAAAACTTACACTAAATTTGCTCTAAAACTACACACACTACACTTGTAAACTTCTAGTTACATCATATTTACATTAAAAGTACACACACTACACTTGTAAACTTGTATTTACACATATACCTATACATTAAAACTACACACACTACACTTGTAAACTTCTAGTTACACCATATTTACATTAAAAGTACACACACTACACTTGTAAACTTGTACTTACACATATACCTATACATTAAAACTACTCACACTACACTTGCAAACTTGTACTTACACTACATTTACATTTTAAATTTGTATTGCAATGTTCGCTTCGCTTCACTGTTTATCCCTACTTAAATATATCTACGTTAATAAAAATACATTTAAAATGTACAGCGAGACATACTCGTAAATTAGAATTGGCGGAATTGGCAGTGTTAAAAGTTTCCCCGCCTTGAGAAAATTCAAGATCCAGATCTAATTAAGCATGTGCTCTGGCCCGCCATATTAACTATAATAATTATTAATTCATTTAACAATATAATAATTCATTTATTATTTATTTATTAATCTGGCCCACTAAAAATAATGCTTGACACCACTGACTACTACAGTGAACTGAACACACGCGTTTGATAATATAGAATAGTTATATGTACCTATTTAGAGGGAAAACATCAAAATCTACCGAAGTAAATACCTCTATTATATATTCTCATCATGACAAAGAAAGAAATTTGCAAAGTTCCGAGGCCCACCGCCGCGCCGCGGACAAGTATTGAGTAAGGAAGGTCCAAGGGTCTCATGCAGCCGACGCGACGAAGCAGGGACCCGAGAAGACAGTAAGTCTCATTTGCAACTTACACACGATGCATATTATAGACAATGCGATGTCGCCGATGCACTCAGATAAATAAAAAGCTCGCGCAATAAGAACGGGACGATAAAAACTTAAAACCAGCCAAGTGCGCACATTCACCACGCTGACATGGTTCCGACTACTTCAGACTACAGTCAAGTGTAACACGGCCGATAGAATCGTGACGATTTGAGATGTGGCTAGCCTGTCGCGTCGGCATCTTGTCCTTTGGTATCTTCCACCATTCGATGAATGCCCAAGAGTAATTAATCATCAGCCTAATTTTTTACATTACATAAAATGGCGTACAATGAAGAAGTCTTCCTGTGCAGCCATTTTATTCACCCCCAATGCTGGGCACAAGCATCTCACATTGATATGATAGGATTTAGTCTTAAACTTCCGCGGTAACGAACCGGATAAGTAGTGGATTTTCTAGTGATTTTTACCTCTAGAGTGTCAGCAGCCTTGCTAATATGCATTTGCATATAATCCGGTCTCTAGTGATTGAAGATGGGTTGGGAACGGTACCCGATATGGATCCTGTACCCGGCGGTTCAGGCACTTTTGTTGGTATCTAGCCGGTTACCGGATAATAACACCGGGTACCCGGCAGTGTCGTGTAATTAGTTCATGTATAAATTATAATGGAAACAGCGATTTTGAAATGAAATCTTTATTAAGAATTATGAATAGATTAGAATAATTTATTGATGTAATACAATTTACAAAGGCAAATATGGAAATACAATAATCCATCATGGTACATTCGATACATATTCTCTGTATGGTGGGTAAATAACAACATCCGTTCAGCGCTCTCTACTCTTACAGAAAACAGAGAACGAGATAGTTGTATTTTTTGCGTAATTTTGTAATTTTTGCCTATGCGGGTAATTATGCCGAGTACCCGAATACCCGGCTGATAAAATCTGTCTGAACCGGTTGCCAGGTACCCGGAAAAACTATCCGGTAACACTATCCGGTGCATTTCTAGATGTGATCTCATGAGAATTAAGGGCAGCTAGAAACAATTATCTGCAATTTATGTGGTTTATCGACAATGGGAAAATACCCAGAGCGTAGGTAGAGGAAAATTGAGTGTTCAGTAGGTGCAATGTGTTTAGTTCGAGAGATCGCGAGAAAGTCAACTGACTGACAGAATGGTTTATGACGGGAGCTTCGAGTTTTCTTTGAGTTGAGTTCAGCCTACGGAACCCTGCCTGGGATAAAAAATTAAATGGGCTATAAGTGTGTGGAGTAGAAATACGCTCGGCGGTGCAACACGCCAGCTCATTAGCCTTTCTGTCCCATGTCCAGCCTCCCCGCGTCGCCCCTCGCCCGCCCCCGCCCTGAGCGGCCCCCACGTGACGTCACGAGGGAATACCGCACTGCGATCCCCCCTTCGGTAATTTAAGTTGAACTTTGAAATAGACTTTACTTGCTCTTAGTGGGTTCTATGCACTAATTTAAAGTCAGCTTTAATGCGGGTATGGCTTCTCTGTGCGTCAGACTAACCGAGCGGGCAAGAGCGCGCCTCTCAAGCGGGAGGTGCGGGTTCGATACATACTAGAAGCACAATATTTATAACTTGAGAATTTGTGCTGAATTGTCGCTGACGCTACGGTGAAGGAAAATAATGGTGAAATAAACCACTTTTAAGCCGGTTGGAAGTGTATGACTAAAATGGTCTCATGTCATGTAAATGAGAGAAGCCTGTACGCAGCAGTGGGGCGAATTAAATGGCTGCAAAAGATGTCTTCCCTCGCTACATTGATGTGTAGGTAGTACCAATATTAGTAATCTATGGTAGTACCTACCCCGAGTCCTACACAGACCTACTACTACCTACTAGGTACTAACAAATTATAGTAGCAAATAAAATAACTGTCAAAATTTTAAATAAAAAATGTTACAACGAATCGCTGACATTCAGTAACGTAACTCTGTAAACTGTTAAGTCTGTGTTCAGTAAAGTCATTCTGTAACGCTTAGTTTTTCAGTTGCGACGGCATAGCGGTGTCGCTTCATCAAATATCACGTTGTAATTTCTAACCAGCCAGAATTAAAAAAAAAAAACGTTAAAACATTTCAGGAACAGCTAGAGATCCAGGCGCAGAATTTCGAAGGGATACCATAGGCAAGCTTGCCGAGGAGGCCACAGCGCCAGACGCGATACAATGTTCGGAAAACTTTTGACTTTTATATGTTAACCATTATCTACTTAAGAACAACAGAGTTAAATTCGGGCAATTTCAAATATTTTTATAAAAACAATAGAAGAAACGAAAATTAAAAAAATATGAAATGTACTCTTGCGAAAATGTGATTGATTTGATTAGAGATGGGATGGGAAGGGTACCCGATTTGGATCCTGTACCCGGCGGTTCAGACACTTCTTTGGTATCCGGCCGGTTACCGGATAACAACACCGGGTACCTGGCAGTGTACATAAACCTAACTGCTAAAGCAAATATTTGTTCTTGATTCCAATTTTATTTCTGTTATGAAAACCCCAATAAAACCCCTATAAATCAGCAATCAATAAATATTAAGAAAACACTTAGTAACAAATAAAACAAAGGCCTGCATCCTTTCAGAGCGAGTCCTTACCACGCTATAAATTTATTGTTTTATGTTTTAATTCCCAATGCGAGGGCATTTTATGATTCACGTTTATTTTATTAATTCTGTTCTTTTAGATAAGAGACCGGATCATTCAATATAGCGAGTAAAAATGATTCATGGAGGTATTGACGCCGGCGCGTCGCCTCCATATAAAACTGTCTGAACTTTATTGACCTATAGCTGACCACGTTTTATGTTGAAACGAGTCTTCGAATACCTGCCTAGTGCTCTGAGGAGAGTTCGACACTCTTCATTCCACGTTCTACCACCACTCTACTTGAAACGGAATGGGAATACATCCACACACAACCGACCGATGCAATAATAAAAATTAAATAATGTATTCCAACAATTTGGAAATCAGCGATTGCTGCGGACAGGCAAAAAAGGGGACCGCTCAGACCATAGATATATATATTACGCTCAGACCCAACTAAGTAAAAAATTACAATGAAGAAAACACCGTGAGGAAACCTATACAATTAACAATACGAATGTTTTGTATTTTATAAAGGTTGACTGGAAGAGATTGCCAAAAATTCCGTCTTCTGGTAAGCAGAAAAGTCTGTATTTATGTATTTACGCATCGATGTATTTACGTAACTACCCTATAAATATTATTTTTTTGCAAATTGATGGAGCGCATCATCAACATTCAAGTCGTGTGATATGTACCTGAACCTGCAGTTCATAAGACGGAGTAAAATTACATTTCACTGACATTACAGCGTTGCCACCTTCAAAACATTAGTGAAAGCAATCGATAAAAATCTTATCAACTTTTATCGATTGAATAATCTTTGCTAAGCTGAGTTTACTACGCCAGGTGGAAGCTCTTGGAAAAAACTCGGGCGAGTTTCAGATTATGAAAAATCGCAAACCAAGTTGGAACTCGTGTGAGCTTCTCGAGTGGGAAACTTGAGAAAAATTTAAACGGTTCCGCGAGCGAGACGCTCGCCCATTAAACGGTTCCGCGAGCGAGTCGCTCGCCCGAGCTCCCGACGAGCCCAAGAAACTCGGGCGAGTGACTTGAGGGTCTTTTTACACTTCCTAGTTTTACGTGAGGTGCTCGCCCGAGAAACTAGATTAATCGATAAATTTATCGGCAGCACCTACCTACATGACTATTTAAAATTTGTGTAAAAGTGGCAACGCTGCAAACGTCACTTTACTCCATCTTTAAAAAACGTACTTTAGAAGAGAACGACTTTCTCAGCAACTGCCAATACGGTTTCGCCCTAAACGGTCAGCCGTGGATGTCCTGGTTCAGGTAGGTATGTAATGGAATGGATATGCACTCGAACGGGGCGTGGGTATACTGACTATCGGGTAGGGCATAGATAAAGCTTTCGATCAGCCTTACTACCGGGTTAACATCACATGACTGAGTGAATAGACCCCGCCACGATTTCAACCAATCAGACTGGCCGTGTCGAGTGCAAACCTCTTCACTCACGCAGGTGATTTTAACCCGGTAGACCCACTGGTTCAATGCTTTCGTGGCAGTGGGCTGGTCACATATATCGCAAAGCTGATAGCACCCGCTCCCGCCATTCAAGATGTCTGCCTAAAACTACCTCGACAAGGCTGCTGCTCTAGATAACTATAGTTAATGTTATCTAAAATCTAAAGAATAACCCTTCGGAGTTGTTTTCATTAGTAGGTAGGTAGTAGTAGGTGCCTAACGATGATAGCAGTAGCGCCATTATCAATGCAAGTTGATAATCCAGAAGTTCCACCTTCAACTCAGAGTTGATGAATGAAACTCTTCTACAGAAACATTTCGTCTTCTCAATCCTAGAGTTTTATTTAACAGGATACAGGTGGAAAAGAGAAATGGAAAAATTGGAATATCACATGCAAGTTCTATAAAATCATAAGTTGAGTGTCAGATTAGTGGAGCGGGCGAGAGCACTCCCCTCTAGCGTGATGCCCGGGTTCGATCCCATGCAACTGACTACTTGACTGCTGATACTACGGTGAAGGAATTAAGACCGATTCCGAGTCGTATCGAGTGTAAAACTAAAACACCTTAAATCAGACAAAGCGACTAGGTAAAAGAAGGGTAATATGCTTAGATGATTTTGACAGACGGAGAGAATGGGTAATGAGAGAATGGCCGAACAAATATATGAAGCGAACCTGGAAGGAAGGGCCGAACGGAGCCGCCCTAGGCGAATTAATCATTACCAAATAGGTAACCTTTTACGGAAAAGGAAAGTTCGCAGCACCCGCAACCAACGAGCATAGGTATATGAAGCGGTTTACGACAGTGGATGAAGCTAACGATGTAAACTCAGGTGTAAGCTCAATTTTCTCTGCCTACCCCTGAAGGTACGTATGACATACTCATCAATGAGATAAGTCTAAGCGCAGCAGTGGAACAAATATATGCCTGCTATGACACGTCAGATGATGTATAAGTAGCATCTCAAATCACATCACCATGTTCTTGGAACAGCGAAGCATGTAAGAGTTCCACCACTTTGTATAATTCCGCTCTAGTTTTTGCATGTATTTTGTACAATGCATTGTCTGCTGGCTGCGGTGCGGGTGCGGGTGCGGGCTCGCCGCCTGCGGTTTTCAACTATTTACCATATCATTGTTCCGCAATATTCTTATTTTTCTACTAACAATGAGTATGGTAATGAGCCGTAGTGAAAGTGACGAAAATTTATTGCCTATTTAAGAAAAAATTGGGAGTCTAAAAGTGAACGCACGTTTTTTTGTAAACAAAAACTAAGAAGCCGCCACGACGGCCACGTTTTCTTTTTTTACCCATTACTGAGTAAGTGATAATATTACGGATGTTAAGTTTCATCCTGGCTGTGCGTTGTTGTTGTAGTGTGTCTGATCTGACGTGGTTTTGTGCAGTGGGATCGCGTAATCGCCGATCGTCACTTTCCTCTTGTTACACAAACAAAATATACTATCGTTGACTACATACATACCATCATGCCTCTTCCCCGGAGGGGTAGGCAGAGATAATTGAGCGCCCTTATTATTATTTTGTTTATGGAAACAACGCGAAAGGCTACATAACCTAATGCACCAGTTTTTTTTTCTATACCAGTGATGTCAGCCTAAACACCTTGGTGAATTATGTAGGTACGTGCCATGTCAACACTTCCTCAATTCCAGCCGGCTACACTGAACTGGACGGAAAACACGAACTATGTTTCATAGCCGCTTCTACCGACCTTAAGACCAATTAATTTTATTGGAACAATTTTTTAAAAAGCGGGACCCTGGACAATCCCGCTCAGTCCCGGCCACATGGCAACCCTAAATGTCATACATGCGCCTCTCCAAATTTTTTCCAACCTTCCCGGCACTCGGCAACACGAATCCATCGTCGTCGTCGAATCGAATCGAAGTCGTCGTCCCACCTGGCGGGTGGTCTTCCCACACTCTGCTTTCCTGTTCAAGGACGCCAGCACAGCACGCGTCACGCGCACGCGCGAGCTTCAACGGCCGTCATCCATGCGGCTCGCGTGTCCAGCCCACTGCTATTTGAGTTTTGCCACCCGGAGTAAAATATCTACTACTTTGGTGCGTCGTCGTCGGCAAATTTCTTCGTTTCGCCCCTTGTGAAACCTAATGATTAAAAAATGCTTATAAGTCGGTAGTTAGGTAGAAGTAGGTAGGTACATCTCTAAATATAGCTAGTCGATTGCGTAAACTAGAGGAACCTAGATATATTGTTGCTTCAACCAGCCCATAAACATAATTTTAAAAGTACTCCCATTGTCCACAACAGCTGTAAAGGCGGGTTTATAAGAAATACAGACAATACAACCTACGCAGAACTCAGCGAGCTCCCTCAAAAGTGTTAAATTTTTGTAACAATTTAGACAATAACAAAAAATGCACATACCCGAACAATTTTAGACGCGTTTTGTATAATTTCCATAAAATTCACTTCTTTGTTACATGACTAATTGACGTCTCCTTTTTGGAAGGAACAACGGGGTGCCTTTAAATTTATTTAGATGTATCGCAAATATAATAATAAAATTTTATTACCCCGTTTCCAAAGGGTTTGTCTTACTCACAAAAGGGGTTGGCGCGGCAACGAGGGCCGCCATAAGTCAAAACGTGAAACTTTTCGAATTCTTGCCCCTAGCTGGCCCTTCGTGTCTATAAATCATCAGCTTTTGTCGCCGTGGCAGAACGCGAGAAGGACGACTGTACGAAATGGTTACTCAATACCGGATCATTATACAAATATGAATTTTTGGCACTGTGCACGTTTCTTTGTGGGTGGTTAAAGTATTTTTCGCAATAAGAAAAGATTGTTTTTTCGGGTGGTTTCTTGGAATAGAAAGTTCCCTGGAATAAGCTCTTTTTGACAGCTGTCTTTATGTTGCGTTTTAAAGTAAGTATAGATACTTTATTTTACGAAGGCATGAGATTTAAAGACGATGGAGTTTCTGAGTGCCCTTGCACTTGTTTATTATTTATATACTTTTTATGTATAACATAAATCACATTAAATAAAATGTATAGATAAATAAATATGTAACTTAAGTGCAATGGCACTCCCAGAAACTCCACCGCATTCAAATCTTATGTGTTTTCCTAAAATAAAATATATCTACGCAGACGCTAAAACTGGCGCAGATGCGTCTGTTTTATTTGACTTGAATCTGACATTAAACGTAGGCAATTAAGAGGAAGTTCAGACCTGATTCCTCTTAACTTTAAATAATTAATAACACAATTAAATAATTACTTAACATAAATTTAAAGAATTATAATTAAAATTATAATTGAACGTAAATAAACGAAATAAAATATAACAGAACGCAGTGCTCGTTTCGAGCACTGCGTTCATCCCATGGACTATGCAATTATCACTGACATTAAATCGACAATGTGCGAGAGGGAAGCAGATACATTTTGTATTGAATTCACTATCTGTGTCCCTGTCATTTATCACTTTTCGTGACATTGACAGCGACCTTAGTAGACCCCCTGGTCTGGTTACGTAGACTTCCGCTCGCCATGAGAGCGGCGTATGTAATAAATAAGACGCTCTGTTCGAAACGTCTGAACAATCTGATAAATTCACGGAAGTTTTCTAAATGTGATTTAAAAATTTGTTTACGCGCCTTCTTGAGATGAAAAAAATTAGGTTTATCCGTCCCTTAACTAAAAATTTTACCAATACGTTGGTTGTTATTTTGATATTTGAATCGAGCAATTTTAAATTCGAAAGCTTTCACTGCCGCGAATTTTCAGAGAAAGCTCTGAGAAAAAATTAGCATTTCTTCACCTCCGTTTAAAACGATACGTTCTTCACGCACGCCTAAGATGCAAATTTGTCAGAAGCGCGTCGGTGGCATGGCAACGACCGCAGACTGATGAAGGAAGGTCGCCGCGAGGTCAGCCGCGTCATACGTCATCCCTAATGACGCCGTACTGACAAATACCCTACGTGACGTCTTCGTGATTGTGTGTGACAGTGTGACACATGACGCGCGTCATACGCGCACTATCGCAGGGCGACAAATCTGACGGATTAACTCACATGTGTTATATCGTTAAGGCTGACATAATTTCTGGGTTGTATTTTTTTTAATTTAGTAAAGAATTCACGTATCTCCAAATGTCCATGATTATTCCGTAAATGGTTCAGCTGTGATTAAAACTGAGGATCGTAAGAGCAGATGTTTCGTACACGAAATGATGTTCGTAAATCAGTTATAATTTAATTATATTAACAAGGTATACGCCAGTCTTGTTGTAACGGGTTTTGCGATACTCGCGATGGATGTTGAAACATTTTCAGCGAATTTTCTTGCCGGTTCCTGTAGGAAGTTGAAAATTGGTGTGTGGCGACTGTGGCGAGCTATTTACATAAAATAATAGTACTACGAAATTTCAACCTGATCAGCCAAACCATTTAGGAGGATTAGACGGTCAAATATTTCCAGCGAAGATTCTTGCCACTTCTTCTAGGAAGTTGAATATTCGCGTGTGGCGAGCTATTAAAATATAGAATTACCCTACACAATTTCAGCCTGACCTGAGCTTTTAGAAGAAGTTGGGTGGACATACAGACAGACAAACCGACAAACAGACACCAAAAGTGTTTTGACCCTACTCAAGCAGTTAATGTTATTTCTTGATTAATGCAGGTCAGGTATTTACCCCATGACGGGATGATAACATTAAAAAAAAAATAATATTAACAACATATCAATATGTTTTTATTTCTATCTACTACTTTTGTGGATCTTGTGTTTCAATTTATATTTTTATATCTATCAGAATCCAATAAAATTTGTACGGATAACGGAATCTTGGATTTTGAATTGTTTTAGTTTTGTTTTTATTCTTTCTCTCTCATCATACTCATCATCCCAGTTAATCATGAATTTTGTTATTTAATTGTAATTTCAAACTATGATTATTTTAATTCCGTGTCTACATTATCTTGTCTATTAACACATATATGAATGAAATTGCAAATCTGAATGAATATGTAATTTTGAATTTAGTTATAATAAAGTATCCATTTTTAGTTTTATTTGTAGTAAATTTTTTTTTTTTTGGTATTTTTATATTTAAAAAAATTTACCCAATTTTA
>WYDE02018889.1:0-18942 GCA_009867175.2 Adela reaumurella | reverse complement strand
GCGGTGGAGGCAAGACGGGGCGTCGGGTGGAGGAGCGGGAGGTGGCAGAGGATAAGTGCAACACAAGTTCAACACAAGTGAAAGGTACTTCGTTCCAACCGTGTGTCCCACGACACCTATCGTTTTTTACCCAAGACGGAACGGAGGTCTACTTTGATAAGGCTAGGCGATTAGAATCTGCCGATGAAGGGGACAGTAAAACATCAAACATACCGAAGGTCAGAGAAATTTACATAAACATAGGAATTCTATAAGAAGTTTAAAATAAAACGTATTCGAGGTATGATAAATATGTTTTTTTAAACCCCTGACTACCCAAAAAAATCCGTCGGGGGCTGGCATATCCGTCGGGGGCTGGCATTACCTTCCTCTGAAATGAACTAAAATTTTACATTTACCTGAAATTATGACGAGTACCTACGTAATTGATACAATCAATCAATTGATATTGATACATTAGATGTATACATTTCAAGAGACACATAACTAATAGCTGTTACATTTTAATTGAAATTGGGAACAGATATGGCAATGGCAGCCCTCGACATATTTTCATGGGTAGTCGGGGAATCTCAAAAATTTTATTTAATCCTTTTTCGATTACGTCGTGGGTTTTTTAATATTTTTAATTTTGTTTTTAAATACGAAAAGCAGAATTCTTTAAAACGTTGTAAAAAAAGAGAAAAGGTGATTTCATTCAAGTTTTTACATGATGTAGCCCCAGATTTATCTCTTACGGAAATATTCTTTTTCCAGTGTTGCAACTCAGGTACTTTTATTGCTAAATTTACATAGGTTATTTACGAGCAATGATTGCTGGGTATTACGCGGCGGCAATGATTGTTTGACAGCTCTATGCTGCTTTGTGTTGACATAAGTTGGCAGGTTTTATTGAATCGTAGTATGTAGTGTTGTAAAGTAAGAATTAGCAGAAATTCATGAGAACGAAGAGTTTTACTATAATAAAATTAAACATTTTTTTTTATTGAAAGCGCGACATATGGCGGCGAGTCACCCAGAAGGTGACTAACGACGCCCATGAACATTCCATTCAGTTTTAGCGGGGGTTACGAAAGCCATGCCGGCCTGACAGGTGCCTATTTCCGCCTCTCTTGAAGTACTCGAGACTGTAGATGGAGGGAAATGTATGAGCAAGGACAGAGTTCCAGAGTTTACGGGTTCTGTAGATGAAAGATCTATAGGAAAGGTTTTTACGCATCCGCGGCAAGTCCATCGTGTAGGGATGTTATCTCTATTTCGCAAATTACTATGATAACATTTATATACACCAAACAATACCTAAATAAAGTAGGTGCTATCTTGTCACAGAATACCCAAAGCAAGCAATAACATGATTATTTCAAATCGAAAATATTATTATTTGTGATGAGGTAAACTTAGAAATTGTACATACATATGTCACGCCTATTTCCTAGTGGGGTAGACAGAGACAACGGATCTCCACGTGCCACGATCCTGACACACATCTGCCGCTTCTTGCATTCTAATAATATTCTTCATACATGCTCGTCGGTTATGGGTACTGCACACTTGCCCCTTTTTGAGAACCTGATCAATCTGTTCTAGGTACGTGCGTCTAGGGCGACCCTTCCCGACTCTTCCACTCACATTAGCTTCAAAATTTTCTTTCGTTAGTCTTCTATTATCCATTCTTCCAGCATGACCGGACGACCGAAGCATTCCATCTCAATCTTTGTTACTATATCTTCTTTCAGACCACAACTTCTGCACTTCGACTCGCACTTAACAATTACTCAATCTGTCTTCATTGACTCCACACTTTCACCTTAACGCGCGCATTTCCACAGCATTTATTCTGCTTTCACTCCCGTGCATCAGTGTGGAGCCAGAACTCCACCATGGACAGCCAAACGTGCCCTATTGGACATATCTTGGCTGCTCATAATACATAGCATGCAATGCCCCATTCACTTTATTTCCGGTTTTCACACTCTTTTCCACATCTCCTTCACATTTTCCATCCCGTGTGAACATATTCTCCAGATATACAAATTCGTTCACTTGCTTCAGCCTCTCATCCCCTATCATTACATTGCATTCGGACATAATTTCATTCCTCTCCAGTACCATTACTTCGTCTTGTTTACATTCACTTTCATTCCTTTCTTTGTAAATGCTTTTACTATAATATTAAGCATGTCCTGCAATGCCTGACGCCTCTAGAGATGTCAAACCAGTATGTATGCACCATTCATCCTGACGCAAACCTTTGATCCCTCATAGAGAGATTTCAGTGCTCGCACCAAGCGACTGTCCACTTCATACTCTGACAACACGGTCCACTACTTATTCCTCGTCACTTTGTCATAGGCCTTTTCCAGATCTAGGACCGCGCAAAATACCTTCTGTTTTTTTATAAGATATTTTTCCGCTTTGCACCTTAAAAAAGAAAGACCTTATCCGTGCATCCCTTACCCTTCTTAAATCTCCCTTCCCAGATTCTTTCTTCCGCAACATTCATTACCCTTTCAATAAGTAATTTAGTATGCAATTTGCAGACAATGCTTAGAAGGCTCGTGATTGGTGGAGATTGGTCGACCCACCCATTAAATTCTTCCTTCATTGTCACTCACTCATTCTCCCCGCACGCATTCAGTAGTTCTCTCACACTCTCCCAGAACTCCAACCGGTCCTTGATGGGCTTGGATATATCTGGGGCATAAACCGCCAAGACGTACAAACGAACCAAACCCAGTGAGTCTTGGGCTCAAACACTCGTAATCTATCATGCATTGAGCCATTCGGTCAGAGAGGACAACTCGTACACCTTGGCAAGCCCTCTAAGTCTGTGGTACACCCGACAACAGGGCTGTGAAAGAACCATGCGTCTATCTGTCCTTCCCCTTCCTATTGGGCTCACTCTCACACAGCACATCAATCTGCCTCGCATTCATCATGTCGTACACTTTCTCCTCCTTATCTTTCATCCCTCCACAACCATTCAATGTGGCAAAGCGGCCGTTGCCCACTTTGTATGTGATTGATTATGATTAAGTTGTGGTGCCAGGTTGGCTTCTCAAATTTATATAACTGTACACGCTGGCTCACACTGGACGGGCTTAAAATTAGCTCCGCTCCGCACACACCGCCTCAGTATCGCCTGCTGTGTTGCGGCACAGGCTGCGCCAGGTCAGTTTTTCTCTCGAATACAAATAGATATGATAATAATTCCTGTTCTATTTAAAATAGAGAAAAGAAATATATTTCCTGTCTTTAATTTACTTCCGAAAACAATATCTACAAGATTTAGAAAAAGTACTGTAATAGTTTTTAGAAGATGATTTAATGAGCAATCCCGCAGTGGAACACGAACAGTATCTACAAGATTTAGAAAAAGTGCTGTAATAGTTTTTAGAAGATGATTTAATGAGCAATCCCGCGGTGGAACACGAACAGTATCTACAAGATTTAGAAAAAGTACTGTAATAGTTTTTAGAAGATGATTTAATGAGCAATCCCACGGTGGAACACGAACGGGTTTCAAGTAAAACATCATTAAAAAATGGAAACGTTGTATCTCTGATCGATAACACATCATTCTTACTAGAGCATTACCTAATTTCGACAGGTGGGTACATCTCGACGAGACATTTACTTTGAGTACCATCACGATGGGTCTACTACCAGTGGTTTCCGAGATATTACCAAATCAAATTTAATCGTGACAGGAGGGTTGGTGTTGCTTTTAATGCCTAGGTATGTTGGACTATCACTCAAATTAATTTTCGACATGCGCCGGTTCGTCCTCTACCGCATTAAATTTTCGCCGTGTCTCCAGGTGCTGTACTTCATTTTAAGGCGTAATTGCTGATTACGCCGACGCCGTACGGCATTCAAATGAATTTGCGTCATACTCTAGCTCTCCCTCTACAGGGTGCCGTTTACTGCATGGTTTTGTTGCCTTGCTTGCAAATAAAGATTGAAATTTATCGAGGTTAATTTTGCGGCGTAATCAACGATTCCAATTAATTAATTTACGTAATTCACGTGATTAAAATTAATTTAAGTCACGGATGGGTACACTTTCTACCGGATTTCTAGTGTGTGACTAAATCACTTTCTAGTGTCTCTAGATGCTTCAATCCTCCGTAAATACAGTCTGTTTGACAATAATGTGACCAGCATAATATTTTTTCAAAGCCATTACGCGAAATTTAAATTTGAAACATGTGGAGAGATCCTTTTTCTAAGATGCGTTGTGATAACTAAATCAGTTCGCGCAGAGAGCTTGTCGTAGTTTCACGCAATGAGTTCCCGCTATGAAGCAGTGTTCCTTTGCTCGCATCCGAAAGGACCAAAAATGTCACGCGATCAGGCTGCAAAGTACATGAAAAAGTCTAAGGTATTCGTAACGAAGTGTGTGAAACGATATTATGAATCAAACCACGGTGGTGGCCTACTAGAACGTGGTAAAATATAAGTGACGTCGCCCACCAAAGATAAAAGCACAGTGCAACTATTTTTCAAAATTCCACGTTACCATTGCGTTCCGGAAGCAAAAGGGAAAAGGTGTGTTCCTCGATGCCATGGGGAGACGCAGAAAAAGCTGAAATTGACGTGAAATACCGAAGCTCGGTGAAGAAGTAGATGTTCCTTACCGAGAAACACATTTAAAAAAGTATGACCTGGGCACGTGAAAATAAAGATCAAGACTGGGGTAACATAATTTTTTCGGACGATGCGTCAGTTTGGGCATCTAGTATTACGTCTCGTGCTTGGTCAACTGCCGATATCAAACTGCTCGTACGTACTGTGAAACACCCGGTTAAGGTGCATGTTTGTTTCTTAAAAAGGGGATTTGTTAACTTGTACTTGTTTACCGGCACTCTGGATGCTGTGAGGATGACTAAAATATATAAGAAAGCATTATTGCCTTCTACGAAAAGTTAGAAACCATTATTGCCTTCTACCCAAGGCAAAATGAACCATGGATATTACAAGAAGACAACGACCCCTAACACGAAAGCCGCCTGTGCTCCGCCTGGAAGCAGGAAAATAACATCGATGCCTTGGATTGGCCGTCACAATCACCTGATGCGAATTCCATAGAAAATGTTTGGGCGTGGATGAAGCTGAAACTTCGTGCGAAAAAAAAAACTAACTGCCCCCGAGCTTAGTCGCAACATAAAGTAAATATGGATATCTTTACCCCGCGACTACGCTGAAAACATATCCGAAAGTGTGCCTAAAGGTGCTAGGCGATTATGGACAATGGAGGAAATTTGGACACGTTACTAATAATAAAGCATTCTTGTATACATATTAAAGAAGCAATATATGCAATTTTTTTCAAGTGCCATATTCGGTTTTTTCATTTAATTTCATCGGTCACGTTCTTGTCGTACATAGTGTAACGTGAGATTTCAATTTAAATTGAATCACACACATCGCAACCCCTAATTGTAAATATAGCCCACTCAACGAAGGAAATTCAGAAATTCTCTACAAAAGAGTTGTTCAGACTTTTAAGCTGGGGTCAATACTTAAGGAGATATGAAGGAGAGAATATGTGCAATTTAAAAAAAAATATTAAATTTTCGTCATAATAACACGTATAATCAAAAAATGAAAATACTTACTGAATACTTAAGATATGGAGGTAGGAAAGTTAATTATGATCCATAATTCACATTATTTTTATTATTATTTACAGTTGCTGGTCTATAAGAGAACTTAGCTTTTAACTTTCTAACTACTCAAGGTCAAGATTTTGAATTAGTGCACCTCCGGTATTAAACTCTGCACTACACTACAGTGTATTTCTACTATGCCACTATGGCGGAGAAGTGTTTAATTTGTGAGGGTGGAATTCAAACTGACTTGTGTAAAGTTGGAAAAAAAGGGATAATTGGGTTAGTTATTGAAAGTTAAGTTATATGAAGGCAAGTGTGTTAAGGAAAGATGGAAAAGATAAAGGTTTCAGGGATCAGACGAGTGATGTTGTTCACAATGCTTGCAGAAGAGAATACGTCAGAAGTGACTCAATAAAAAGGTTTTTGAGAAAATAAACTCTTCCTGAGCAACTATCAATATCACGTCATGCCAGCATTCTGCTGTCTTTACGTTCAGGACAAGTAAATTCGATTTCAAAAGTAAGTGTTTTTTCTGCACGGAAATGCATGACGAAGAGAAGGAAAGAAAAAAACCTTGTTCTAAGCGTAGATCCGTTTTAAAATTTCGTACGACTACGATTCACAATGTCATGCTCATTCATGGGCAAGAAAGAAAGGATGAGTGGGGAAACGATGTAGTAAGACGTATCTGCACTGTTGGGGATCTACACGCAGTAGATGCAATATATCACGAGGATTGTTACAAAAAAATCACACTTGCCACCCTAGCTTCAAAAAGAAAAGCTGGCCGCCCTATTCATGAAGGGGTTTCGGAAGCAATGAACGAAATAGATTACATTGAAGGAAATGATAATTGCCAATTCTCTGTGAACGAGTTGTTGGAACAGGTTACGGGAGCACCACCAACTTTGAAAACCATAAAAGCCAGAATGAAGGGAAAATATGGGGATTAAATAGTTTTCAGTACAATTCGCGCCAGACAAACAGTCGTCTGCTTTCGTGTAAATGGTGAGAAAATTTTGAATTACGTGTGGTACACATCAAGGTGTATAGATTAACAGGCAGACGTGAGAGAATTGTACGAAAATCTGCTGAGATTCAATTTGGAAGACATTGAATCCATGGCTTACGATAACAGTGCCTATCCTCCTTTTGCAAGGACTGAAGAATCAATACCTCGATCTCTCGGAGTCTTTACAGACTGCCTTGCAAAGAAAAAAGGTCACAAGAAGTGGTAAAAAAAAAGACAACTATAGCTCATACTCTTATTGCTGATGTTCGCCGTCGATGTTTCATATCCTCTATTCTGTCCAGCATCACTATGTTCATATACCGTAAATATGGATCAAAGAACTTAGTGGACCTTCTTTCGAAATTGGGATTGAGTGCCTCTTACTACACCGCCCAGCAGCTGGAGCTCTCCATCATGTACTGAAGATGTCCAAAGATGTACTGAATAACAGGGGCGCCGACTTGATAAAAATATTGGGGGGGCTGTATATTAAAAAAAAATCTTATATTTTCAAGTACCAACCATGCCGTAAATTGCATATAATAATTGCCTTGGCCTGCGCCATCGCATCGCGTGTGTGTGCAATGTGCATATTGATCTTGCGTTCAGTTCACTCATACGGGCTGTGGTTATTCATATTTATTTTTTTTTAAAGCTTATAAATTATTGGGGGGGCTCAGCGCTACTGACAATAACATTGGAGGGGCTCAGGCACCCCCAGGCCCTATGAAGTCGGCGCCAGTGGTTCGTACAGTTGTATCGTCTGAAAGAATACACCGGGAATAGAGACAATTCGAGATCTCTTTCTGTTATATTGAAGCCCAGCTCAGAGTAAAAGTGACCTTGGAATTCTGTCTCTTTTTACTGTAAAGGTTTGAAAATACACGTGTGTACATACATTACTACTTTGTTTCTTTCTTATTTTCTCTTTTTTTCTTTCATAAATACCCTTCCACGGATTCCACGTCAAACTGTAGGTCCCTTCCCTCTCCTTGCATGGTGGTAGGGTTAAACCCGCCCGGGTTGGTACGACCGCACTGAATGAAGGTCGGTCGAAGCGTCTATGAAACATAGTTCGTGTTTTCCGTCCAGTTCAATGTAGACGGCTATAATTGAGGGAAGCGCTGATCTACCTACCTACATAAAGTCACCAAGGTGTTTAGGCTGACATCACTGGTATTAGAAAAATTTGTTGATTAGGTGATGTAGCCATCCGTGTCAGTTTTAATAATAGAAAAAAACCTTCAGGGTTCAGCCCTACGAAGCCATCAACAATTCCATTCTTCGCGGGGCTGAGGATGTGTGAAATTCTGGTGCCGATTGCCGATCGGGTTCCTATTGTAAATGTTGCATGTTTTAAATGTAGATATGGTTAGAAATTTGGCATTCTAAAGAAAAGTAAATTACTGAGAGTAGACATTACATTATACCAATACTTACATTATACAATATAATATTGTGAATTAATCTTTTCATTTTTAAAGAACCACGACACTGGCTCTCTGGCGAGGTGTCATTCTCAGAATTAATTTTTTCAAAATTGTCTGTTTCCTATGTTGATCTTTTATTATATTGCACATTTTGTTATATTTTAATTAAACTAACATTCGTCTTGTAATTTTCTGGGTCATAAGATCACATACATACCTACCTACCTTTACTTGTAAACATAACAATTTTTCTTCTTTTAGCTCAGAATATTACTTTGTGTGCAAATAATCTAACAGTTAAATGTCCCTTGCTCTGGGTAAGTAAAACACATGAATTCATTAATGATTTATACTTGTGGATTAATAAATGGTGTATGCGTAGTCTGTTCCATCGTTCCTGCAGATTACTTAGCGGCGCGCAGTCGTCGCGATGCCGGAGAACGACCGCATTGGCATGGACTGTAGTAACTTCCATTTATTCAGGTTTAAAAAAAAGTTATCAAATTTTTTTCAGTGGTTTGTTTTAATCTAATACCGTATATCGCAACCACTGAGCCAACTACGCTGATAAATACGTGCATACGTACGTATTATTGACGTATATAAATATATTGACATACATACTCGTATTTGACATGCATATGATTGACTTATATATTGATATACATATTTGGCATACATATATATCATTGACATATATAATGACACACATACTTGACATACTTACTCACATATTATCGTCGTTCATGATCGTTTTAACTCTTTTGGGCAGTATGTGTTTTAAACCTTGTCTTTTAGTTTTTAGTAATTCTGAATGTTTCTTTTTTGTTATTATTTCTTGAGACGAGTGTTGGGGTATTGGTTTGTGTTGGAAAATGCTACATGGGGTTCTAATTCGAGCCGCTTGCTGGTTACTCTTGAAACAAGCCCTAAACACTCGACCGTGGACCGACTCACTACAATCACCTTACAATCACAACAAAAACCTTAGTGAATACTTCCATCGATGTCGAATTCTTTCAGAATGTAATGACCTGTCGTGAGTTTGTCATTTTATTTTTGTTTCATTCGGGAATTTGAACCACACTTCTACTTTAATGTGGATGGATGAAAGGGGAAGGTGATACACATAGACTACTGAACCTCGATTTTTTTTTTATTAATTGAGTGAGTCGGCATTTTTTTTTCCCAAGGAAACATTTTACGGGTAAAAGGGGGTACTGTAGCGACATTTCTAAGTTTAAATGTGTCCAGACATTGACGAGCCAATCGACAAAAATAAAGATCTCCAGCGTTTATGAGATGTGCCACTGGCGGTTTAAAACCGTGGAAGCCTTTCATCTGAGGCAAACCCTACAGAAAGGGCGCTCATCCTTGCACCAATGGAGAAGGAATCGGGGGCATACCCGTCGCCTAAAATTGGTACGCTCCCAGCCGGGGGTCAAGGTCCGCATTGCTGTTGCTCTGTGTCTGGGTGCCAGGGTGTGCCAGGGAAAGCTTCTAGCAGCGGGGAGGACTGGCGATCGCCGTCCCAAAGCCTTTCTTATACGGCGGATTCGTATTGAAATTCTGAGGGGTAATGCGGCGAGCGTGCTGGGTACGCACGGTATCGGTAGAGACTGCGATCTTTCGGAAAATTATTTTTCGTAGGTTGCAGGTGGGCTTCTGCGGATTTTTCATAAATGTATTTTTTGTAGGTTGCAGGTTTTAGATTTACATTTTAGTTTTACATTTAGTTTTATTTTAGGTTCATTTAATATTGTGAATTATTGTATAGAATTAAATAATATTGTTAATAAAAAAATCAAAAACAAAATAGTTTCCGAACACAGATAGAATAACATACTTACTTCGCTATAATTATTAAAAATTATTTTCCCGAAAGTCTGGGCACAGAAAACCATGCCGATTGACTATAAAAAATGTTTACTCAGTAGTAAATTTTTAATTTAAATTTACTTCACACTGTTTATGCGTTATTTTAATAGTTTTTTTAAATAAAAATAATAGTTTTGTATTGTGACTGTACCTTACAGTGTATAATTTGAAGGCATGGCTCTACTGACGCAGACCCGATAACGTTGCAGTCATTCGCGCCTGCTAATCACTAACTGATAATGTTTACTTGTGAGATATCGAACCGCAGTTTCGTTAAGATATATTTTTGAAGTGAAACTTCTTTAGGTGTGGTACATCAAATAGGGCTGGACGCAATGATAAATGAAGTTGAAGAGAACGCTTGAAGTTTCACTTCTAACGCGCGAGAGTCTCGCGTTGTTTATAGTGAAACTTTTTTAGGTGTGGTATGGAAAATTAGCTTGGATTCAAGGAAAAGTGAAACGCTTGAAGTTTAACTTCTAAAGCACGATAGTCTTGCTTTGTTTTGTAGTGACACTTCTCTCGGCGCGGTAGGCAAATTAGTTTGGATTCAGGAAAAGTGAAACGCTTGAAGTTTCACTTCTAAAGCGCGATAGTCTTGAGTTGTTTTGTAGTGAAACTTCTCTCGGTGCAGTAGGCAAATTAGCTTGGATTCAAGGAAAAGTGAAACGCTTGAAGTTTCACTTCTAAAGCACGATAGTCTTGCGTTGTTTTGTAGTGAAACTTCTCTCGGTGCAGTAGGCAAATTACCTTGGATTCGAGGAAAAGTAAACGCTTGAAGTTTCACTTCTAAAGCGCGACAGTCTTGAGTTGCTTTGTAGTGAAACTTCTCTCGGTGCAGTAGGCAAATTAGCTTGGATTCAAGGAAAAGTGAAACACTTGAAGTTTAACTCAAACGCGCGATAGTTTTGCGTTGTTTTGTAGTGAAACTTCTCTCGGTGTGGTAGGCAAATTAGCTTTCGATTCAAGGAAAAGTGAAACGCTTGAAGTTTCACTTCTATAGCACGATAGTCTTGCGTTGTTTTGTAGTGAAACTTCTTTAGGTGCTGACTATCACAAGGCATTACATTCAAGCTAATTTCCCCTAGCAAATTAGCTTGAATGCAAAAAAAAAGCGTGGCGCCGTGTGTCGGGAAGGTTGAGAAAAATTAAAGAGGAGGATGATAAGGAATTGGTCCAGCAGTCGACGGCAAATCGCTGTTGATTAAAGTGTTAAAAATATGCTCTCAGTAATAACTCAGAAAGCAATACACAGAACGAACTTGATATTCATGAGTGTTAAACTTCAGGTTCATCCGCACAACATTTATAGCTTTTACTTCAATAGCATATAGTTGGCTCTATAGAAAATAATTCCGAACATAAGTCTATGTCTTCAAATTTTTTCTAATTTTTTCGAACATTATAAGGCCAAGAACTACATATTACATGCGCACTGTGTTTGTACAGTTTTTGAATGATTATTGTTTTCGTTTTAGAGTTATGCGAGAAACCCCAGACAAACTGATGCGCTGAGACCACGCGCAGGACATATCTGCAGCGCTTTCGAACGAATCGCGCACCTAGCTAAACCCACGTAGCTAAATATGGGTTTCGGCGTTATTTGTATAATAGATCAGCGAGTAGCATGAATGTGCCTGCTATACCCCGTTAATATATAATGTCAATATATTATAGTGATGTAATTCCTCTAAATTCTCTGTAAAATAAGTGGGTGAATATTGATAAAATCGTGCCGGTTCACAAAAGCGGACCACCTCCACATTAAATTGTATAATATGATATGAATGACGTCAAAATATTCAGAAAGTGCTAAGATAATTCAGAGAAAGTCTAATTACTCTGGACGTGTTTCATTTTATTTAGATGATTCTTAATCTTGTTAACTCTAAAATTAACGGAAAATCTTTCTTATCAAAAGTACTTGTAAAAACTCTAAATTGTAATAGAACAGGTATTTTCCAACATTTTTTGCCATTATTTCACCCACTTATTTGCCAGAGTATTTAGAAGTATTACATTACAATCCTACAATCACATTATAAGTTTACTCTGTACCTAACTTTTAGCATATAAATTTTAGTTAAATCACTTTAAATATGGCTTCGTTTAGCCTAATACGATGTGATGTTTGCCCACTTTTGCGACACTTAAATTTCGGCGTGCCGCGGCTCAGCGGGACATTGCAATGTACATTCGCTTATTTTCTTTACCCCTTTGAATTTATATTATTACGGCGATTTGTCATATAAATAAAACCTTGGCACGAGGTCTGTAGAACTTTTCTACAAGAAGCTTTCATAAGGAATTGGTGAAGCTCTTGGCTTCTAATGATCACGGCTCCAACATTTCCACTGCCAATAACTGGAACTCAATATGGTCTTGCAGCGAGTCATACTTCCGGCATATCCTTGTTAGCTGCCCAATTTGAAGTGGTTGGGTCGGAGCAGTGCGTAAGTTCACGCAAGTGGAGTCCCACACTATTTTTTTGCGCCTTTACGCGGGCTTACGTGGCGCGAATAGTATGACTTTTTTTTTCTTTTCATTTGGCAGTCATTTTATTCGCCCCACTGCTGGGTACAGGCCTCTCTCATTTACATGATGTGAGAGGATTTTAGTCATATACTTCCACGGTGACCAAACGGCTTGGAAGTGGGTTTCCTCACGATGTTTTCCTTAACCGCAGTGTCAGCGGCCATTTAGCACAAATTCTAAAGTAAATATTGTGCTCCCAGTGGGTATCGAACCCGCGCTTCCCGCTTGAGAGGCGTGCTCTTGGCCGCTCGGCCAATCTGACACTCTTAATCACTAGCCATACAATTTTCTTCATTCTGTGGAAAACCTCATCAATTTCTCACAAGCACTTCCAGAGATAAGTGGTAACAGACAAACACATATTCACACTCACACTCTCCCATATGCCCGCTCCGTGTCATTGGGGTTACAAAGTACATTCCTATAGTCTAAAAGCTTTACACCGGAAATAGAGATAAATTTGTGATCTTTTTCTGACATTTTAAGGCCGACCATTGAGTAAAACCACGGACGCCCGTGAGTAAAAGGAACTTTGGAATTTTGTCTCTTTAGAGTGTAAAGCTTTGAAAATACACGTGTGTGAATAATGTTCAATGTGCAATGTCAACGTGCCAGCAAGATCTTTGAGTTCAGACTACTAAATTTGATGAGCTCAAGTGATATTTCTATCTCCGTTGTTGCAGTCATTTGAGCCTAATTTCCGATATTCTTACTATAAAGGTGTGCCCTGCGCCCACATCTCGCCGCTTTTGAACGCAACTTTGTGCTTCTATTTCAGCTTGCACTGAACTTGTTGACTGGAGGGACTGACTCAAAAGCGGCGGTGGTGAAGTTATTTAGTAGTATACAATTAGTTAAGTTGCAGGGATAAGTTGCTATTTGTAGTCCGGTAGACCCACTGGTAGACTCCGTGTGCGTTTTGGAGAAAGGGTATTTTTATTGTGAAATCTATTCTTCAGATATTACGGAGGAAATTTAGCGTGGGTGGTGCCACTTTTGTAAGTTGGCAATTTGTTCACATGGCGGGTGGTCTCCGCGATATGTGAAAAAGTAAATATCTCCCAAACTACTCTTCCAATTGTCATGTTTAAGGTAGGTATCGATGGATCGGTATTAAATTATCCCACAATATTAAAGCTTCCCTTTTTATCATCTTAAGTATAACAAAAATGGTCGACAAGTCGGAATAATTTAAAATATTATTCGTTTCATCTTTAAGATGTCATCTTTTTTTTATTTTTTTTTCTTATTTTTCTAATTAAGATGAAATAAGAAATGGCTGCAAAAGAAAGAAAGAAGAAGTTGCAAATGGCAATAATGTCGCCTTCTCTGAGCAGTCACACAAGAATTCAGGTTACATTTAGTGCGCGATACACATCATCATCAGCGTTTAACCGTCCACTGCTGGACATACGAATCCCCAATTTGTTTCCAACCCTCCCGGCACTCCGCAAAACGAATCCATCGTTAGCCCGCGACGCACCTGATGTCGTCGTTCCACCTAGCGGGTGGTCTTCCCACACTTCGCTTACCTGTCCAAGATCAAATTCCAAATTATTTATTGTGTAAATTTATACATAGTTTTCATTTCATTTTCTTACGTTTAGACTGGTATTATAACATAAAATTGAGTGAAAAAGAAAGGTAGTTGCGTAAAGAAAATAAAATAATATTATAGTAGATGTCCTGAGTACACCACTGGGCTTTCGCCTGTGTCGATGTACTCAGGTTACAGCAGATTATTTTAAGACAAAATGGGACTTAATCGAAACAAACTAAAATATTATAAATAACAAATATAACAAATTTAAATTAAAAATAGAAATTCATTCGACTCAAACTTATCCAACGGTAGGTACTATAAATATGGATATATTTCGAGTAGTTTGGGTCATATTTTTAACAATAACTGACTTCCAAATTTAAAATAGATAATAATTTTAAAATAATAAAAAAAAGATTTAAATGTAATTTATCAGATTTTTTTTATTTCAAAAAAAGTCATGGTTTTTATCAACCCTGATTTGATAAAATCCTGCCTTCAAATCATATGAAATCCTTTATTTGTCTACATATTAATGTTACATTACAAAAATAAATATGTAATCATAATTCCTTAATAATAGGAGACATCCTCAATAAGTTAATCAATGCAATAGTTATAATAAAATAATTAGATAAATTAAAAAATCTAAGTTCTACGCAATTATTTCAAATTATAAAATGTCATTTCTTCCAACCATTTTGTTAATAAATGTTTTAAAAATTCTTAAATTTTCACAATCTCTAATATACTCTGGCAAATTGTTGAACATTTTACACTTTTGAAATGGACTATGTAATGCTATGTATTGTAATAATTATAATAAAAAACAATTCATCTTTCAGAAGCTACGACAGTCACCGGAAGTCACAGTCAACCAATCGTTCATACAGCGCAGCATTTACGCCTACCTCGACGTGAACCTAACACTTGAACGTCTTCCACAGTTCCTACATATGGTCAAACACAAGATACAACTCGGAAACAACGACCTCCTAGACCAAAGTTTGAAAATATCGGAAGGTTCACTAAGAGAAACCGTCCCGAAGATCCGAGCGTGTATTGTAAACGAATTGTTTGATTATTATTCTGTACAGCTGAAGCAAGTGAGTGATATCCCGAGGCTGTATAGGAAGACGAACAGAAGTGTCCCAACGAGACCGTGTGGGTACATAGAGATCGTTTCGAAAGCGACCAAAGAGTTTAGGCGGACGTATAAGGAATTTGTGAGTGATACATTTCTGGAAGAGTTGCTGAGAGCACTTTTCACGAGGACTACGGAGTCGTAAGTATTTGTTTCGAAGGTGTTGCACTAGACTTAGAGAATGGCCCAATAGCAGTAGAGGAGGGCGTGTGAGGGTACTGCAGCATGCATAACAATAAGCTTGCGGCAAGCCCTCTTTAGTTGTTTCTCATGAAACCACACGTCACATTCACAAAAACAACGAAACTATGCTTAATTGTTAGTATCCTAAATTATCACGCAGAAAATCTGTATGCAACTATGCTACTGTTTATGTAACTATGCGCCATTTGAATTTCATGTCCGCTTATAACTCGAGAACTACTCGATCAATTCACATGGGGATTCACAGAACTGACTTATTGTCTAAAAAGTGAGGATGGTTATAGGCTATGTACCATGGTGGTGTTCATAGACATAGACATAATTTATTGGTAATTATTTTCAAGTTGCACGTCAATGTATATAAATTTCATTCCATTCACACTGGTACATTTATTGTATAGGTAATTTTTACATTAAGTTCATAGATACATAGGATTTGCTAAATATCTCATCGAATCTATAAAAACATTTATCAATCAGCTAACTCTTTAATTGTGTCTTGAAAGCGTGCAGCGTGTCCTTGGCCGTTACGTCCGTCGGTATTGAGCTATATACCTGCCGCCCTATTATATAGACTGACTGCTCAGATGTCTTCAAGCCGTGAGGGACCAACCTCAGTTTATTAGCAGTCCGTGACGCTGACGTTATCTGACCGGCCCACATCACATCGGCTTGCTGATTTTCAAAGCTGACTCAAAATGAATTCCTTTCCCTTCCAGATACTACAGTTCCGTAGAAGACGTCCTAACGTCCGTTCAAAAGACTGAGGAGTCCCTTCGAAGACTGAAGCAAATTCGCGACAAGAGCGTGCCTCAAACGGAATCCACCGGCGCTTCCGACGGCGACAAAATCAGGCTGCAGCTAAGCGTAGACGTTATGGCGTATAGGAGGATACTTCAGGAAGAAGTGGACATTAGTGGCATAGCCAAGATCCAAGAGCTGGAGAAGTTAGTGACGCAAGCTGTTAAAGATGTAGAGATTAAATGATTTTATAATATGAGCTTTTTTATGTTGTATCGTTGAATAGTTGATCGCCTCCATACCTATTGTATTTTGTAAGTGCAATCTGTAAATAATATAGTTTATTTTGTCTACTAAGATGGTTTTCATCCGCCAGATCCTGGAAGATTCAGTTTTTGGATATTATACCTTAAAAATAAAATATTATTAAAATTTCACAATGTAGGTACTGCCATGGATAGATTACTTATTCGCATCCTCAACAAAGAGAACAGCGGTCGCCACGAAAGGGGTAAGAAGACGGCACGCGGGAGGGTAACTTTGCGTATGCGATGTACGCCAATGTGTGGTCTAGTAATTTTACATTTCTATCAATCACGCCATCGCACAGCATATCTTTCCTCCTCGGTGAGTCGAACGCGCTCGGGCTGTCAGTGCCTCTGGGTCACGTACGTGGTTACCCCGCTCACCTATGTATGAGTTATCCATCGTGTTTAATAAATGTGTACTACAGACACCAGGGTTTCATCTCTCAGAATTGATATAGATGCAATTGATGTACTTTTCTGAAAAAATTATGTAATTCAGAGTGTACATGACAAAGTCAGTGGTAAAGTAGCGAAAGGCTGTCCACAAGGAGGGGTGTTGTCACCACTTTTATTGAACCTAATAGCAGAACTAATCAGATGATTGAGGCTTATTCAGACACCAATTTCCGCCCACATTAGATCCACAAAAAACTGGTTGTGTGTTGAGAGTACTCAGTTAGTATGGAATGTTGTCATAGCGCTCAGACGGACTTCGGACAGAGGGAGGAGCAAAGCTATCACAGATGCTAACAAAGAATTTTTCGCAATAGGTTACACAGATAATCCGGTAATATTAAAAACATACATTCATACCAACACACTTCTTCCCTGGAGGTGTATACAGAAACAATTCAGCGCCATTCGAAACTTTCATGACATTCGTCCTTTGCTTCATACACCATCATACATCGCTTTATGCATGCGCGCCGGTTACTGGTGCTCCTAAAAACTCAGTAGAAAATATGATATGCTACCAAATGCAAAAAGCTTTCAAAATCGTGGGACAATGGTGTAAGCAGTATCAGCTGAGTGTCAATCTCGATAATACAATCTTGTTACTATTCACTGGCAAGAGAAAACTGGGCAAATCCAATCTGCTCAAACTATTTGTACTCAACTAACCATTTCAACAGAGGTATCATACATAACAACAAATTTAATTGGGCCAGGTCTGTAGCTGATGGGTTTTCCAATAGGGACTTCCGAACTTTGACAGTTGATAGTGGCCATCTTGTTTAAGCTACATCTGTTAAATTTGCTTATCATCGACGGCGCGGTTTTGTGATGATGTGACCTTTCTTCGTTGTACTTAATATTGAGTTCAACGAAGTAATTACTTATACTGAGGAACAGAGGTTTGGCAAATTGCTTGCCCCTGCTCCCTTGCTTTATGGTCGGCACGCACTCTTTTGCGCAGGCCTCGACAAAACCCTGGATATCTCAAAAAGTACTATGAATATTCAGTGAAGTGTTATTATTGATAATAAAATTGCCTTTTAATTAATGTATGTCAAGCAATTAATATTCCATCATTTGAAAACAATGGCGATGCCCGATTGAAGTTTTTTGTGCTCACCTGTGGGTGTTTCTTTGGGCTTTGTAGCCGACAGTACATTATTGAGGGCGGTTGGTTGCGACCATCCCTCTTACTCAATAACGAAATTTCGTTGAGTTTACATTGCTTCGCAGTCACTTTACTTTTAAGGATAAAAATCCCTACAAATAAATTATTAATTTATAACATAACTGGGAATGTAATGTACATTGCAAACCCAGTATCTATCATTTGCAATGTTAGACTCAAATTCGGCAGCTACTTTTAGAGCACATCTCTATTTCTGCCTGTTTCAGCCCAATCTAAATCACCATCACTCGGAAAGCATCTTTCCAAGCTGGGTGTCAATAAAGCGAGAGTGTCCATTATATTGTAGCATCGTGCGCGCTATACTATGTACGGTTATTCTCTTTGCTTGGGATTTTGGTTTTAATCAGTAACAGGAAACCAACAGCACCGATGAGCCGGTCCTACCCTGTGACAAGGCTACGGCGGCGAGGCAGCCGTTCTCAGTGGACACGGGCGGGCTTTCCCCCTCCACAGCGCACGGATGTGCTGGACGACTATGAAATCTAACCATGTGACCAGGCAACGGCGACACAGGAGCCGTTCTGGGTGGATGCGTGCGGGCGGTCTTACCACCACCACGGTGCAACACGCTGGGGCAGGAATTTCTTCCCACTTGCACCCAAGCCGTGCATCGCGCTCGCCCCTGTAGAACTCACCGACAATCTGCACTTTTTTTTTTTTATTGAGAGCGCGACATGGCGCCGAGCCAACCAGAAGGAGACTAACGACGCCCATGGACATTCGGTTTTAGCGGGGGTTGCGAGTACCATGCCGGCCTGATAGGTGCCTATTCACGCCCCTCTTGAAGGACTCGAGACTATACAGGTGGCTTCAAGGAAGTTGGGTGTACTCAACAAGGTGCGTCAGTACTTCACGCCTATCCAAAAGCTGCTGCTTTACAAAGCGCA
>WYDE02018778.1:0-12933 GCA_009867175.2 Adela reaumurella | reverse complement strand
GCAGATTTAGAGGAGTCGAGTACATGCGATGGGGCCAAAGTGTCGACGCACGTGGCGTCCCACAAGAGCGCCTTTCCGCGGCTCCACGGCACAAGAGTCATGCCGTCAGGTTATCTCCCGTCGGTGCGGCACAAGCCCGCTGGCTCCAGCGTAGACGGAATTATTTGATTTGAATTTGGAATTTGAATTAAATGATCAATTCCCGATACTTATTTGACTGAATGTATGACAGTGCAGGAAGTAAAGGATGTATGTCAGGAGCGTGTCACATGGCGCTCCATTGTCTCGCCTACCCATCCAGGGAAGAGTCATGTTTAGTATGTATGTCTATATGTAGAACATATAATTATTCTTGTGTATGGTGCACAGATTAAAGATCACAGAAGTTGTGCTGGTGTCATCTATTGTCTGGGCGGTGAACGGTCATAATTTTATTAAAAAAAAAAACAAATATAACTGACGTCGGTGTCGTGGTGGACCTGTTGCTGCAGTTCCAGCTGTTCCAGGAGCCTCTGCAGCTGCTGCACCGACAGCTGTGCTTGACCCAGCTCCCGCGAAACTGTCTCCAGGCTGCCACCGGCCTCTGCCGAGGGAAATAAATCCATCACATGTTGAGTTCAGCTTCATGGCTACATGGAACATATCCGCTCCCGTTAGCATTAGAGAGTTTCAATCGGGGTCGGCACTAGCAAACAGCAATCGTAGGGAGGTGTTCATCTAAGCTTTCAATGGCTTCACCGAACATATCCGGGCCCATCGTCAGCAGAGAGAGGGTGTCCATCAAGGTCGTGACGATCAGACAGCGCTGTCAGACTCCATCATGCATTCCCTCGTCCTCGTCAGCTAGTCTGCGATAACTAGTACGTGGAGAAGTATTATTTCCGTTCCCGCCCTCGACTGCCCTCTCTCTACCTATCCATATACTGTAGGATGCCTCCAGTGACGCTTTTGAAGCTATCCTCATGTATGAGTTTAGTGTCTATCTTGGCAGGCCTAGATTCTTGAATAGACTGGGGCGGGACAACACGATGGACAGATATCTTTCTTTGTATTTTTCTAAGTTAATTTATCTGGTGCATCGTCTGCAGCGTTACTTCACAATATAAAAATTGTAAGTAAATCGCCAACGACTGAATCGTAAATTCTAACACAATTGAAAAATCCCGAACAGACTCTAGTGTCCGATGCTAGCAACGACAGCATATTGTTGGATGAAAATTCTAACTATGCAGTCAACATGCTCATAGTGGGGAGATTGCTAAAAAATTTAAGAACGCCATCTAGCAGGCCGAAGCGGAACTATCAGATGTTTTAACGATGAATAATATTAAGACGAATTTCGTAAAGCAATGTGTAGTCCGGATAGATAAGTTGGTTAGAGCATTGAGGGCTATACTCAAGGACGCGGGTTCGTGTCCCACGAGGGCCCCCTCTTTCTGTCTCCAGCGCGTTTTACGTTTCGGCTCGCTTCAAGCCCTCGTCAGCTAGTATGCGGAGAACATTTGTCCCGCTCTCGACCTCCCTCTCCCTACCTATCCATATTCTGTAAGAAGCCTCAAGTGACGCTTTTGAAGCTCTCTTTTTTTTATGGAAACTGTCACGGAAGGCTAGATCACCTAATGCACCAGTTTTATGGTACCAGTGATGTCAGCCTAAACACCTTGGTGGGTTAAGTAAGTACTTCCCTTAATTCCAGCCAGCTACACTGAACTGGACGGAAAACACAAACTATGTTTCAAAGCCGCTTCGACCGAACTTCATTCAGTGCGGTGGTACCAAACCCGGGCGGGCTTAACCCTACCACCATGAAAGGAGAGGGAAGGGACCTACAGGTTAACCTGGAATCCGAACCACGACCAGCGTCAACGGTCAAGCGGTCACCCATACATTACCTGACTGCGCTCGGCAGTGCTTAACTTCGGTAATCGAATACCAAATACCGCAACCACTGAGCCAACGACGCTGATAAAAGCTTGCTCTGTTCATGTATGAGCTCAGCGTCGATCTTGGCAGGCCTATATTCTTGAAGAGACTGTAGAGCGACTTCGCCGGCAGCCCTCTAGCTCCGACTTCCGCGGCGAAGAGATCAGTCTTGAATACGTTTCTCACTATCCGGTCTACTAGGTTGTAGTACAGGTTACTTTCATGTTGTGGTCCTTCGGAATGTTACTTTCCCAAGGGACCGTAAGTTTTACAAGTACCACAAGCTTTTCGCCTTTGAGAATATGAGTATATCCGGTCTGTATGCCGTGGCACAGATTTGTGAAGGCATTTGGTAATGCTTCTCATATGTGTCCATCAGCAATCGCCAGTTTTTTGCTGCCCCACAAAATTTAGGAAGGTTTAGTCCTACTTTTGGGCAGCTTATTGGCTCCAGGTTTCACGAAGTTTACCTTTTGGGAATTCCCTACTGGTTTAACTTTCCTGGCCCGTGCAATGGACAGACTGATGGCCTATCTGATGACTTGCAAGTAGCACCTAACATCCACACAGCAAATGCTTAGCAGTGCCTACAAACAATTTACACGACGGGCATAGTCTATTAGTAGTAACATTAAAAGTAACGCAAGATAATGAAGACTAATCTTTCTTTTGAATTTGAAGACTCCAGTGAGGAAATGCATGAGGTAAGTGCCGCATAGAGAAGGCAGCTCAGAAGGAGAGCAACGTGTAGGAAAGGATGTGGGGGAGAATGTGAAAGAGGGGTTGGGTGAAGTAACGCACCGAATAAAGGTCGGTCGTTTGCCGTTTGTTATGATTGGTTTGCATTCCGCCACCGTCTGCCTCTATACCACGCTTACCTCATCGGAGTCTTGAAATTCGTAGACAAGCTGTAAAAGGAAGAAGATAATCTAGGATATAACACTCACCAATGACCCAGGAACCGAGTCTGCCTCCCGGAGTGCCAGATACAAAGCCAGCTTGAGGTCCCCGCACTGGAGCAGTTGTTGGACTTCCGAGACCTAACACAACACAATGAAATGTATTATCATGTTCTTACCTAATGACTGGTTTGAGGGTCTCATAGCAATCATTGTAGAAAGAGAATGATATGGGATAATTTTTCTGTCATTACTAAATCAATTTTATTTTTGGTTGTTCTGAAATAAAACGTTGGATAAGGCGCTTTTCCCAAACTATTCATCGTAGAGGATGTCCTTTTCCTCACTCTGTGTCTTCTGCAAACTGTTTGACGGCTTCATTCCCACTTCTCTTTTCTACCATAATTTTCATTTAATTTCAGGCATTTTTCAGTTCCCTTACCCTACTTCTTCAAGAGTAGAGTCAACAAGTATTTCTCCTCCTTTTTAACATATCCCATGTAGCCGTATAATGTACATTGCCTCAACCAAGGAGTGAAACTCAGTAACGACTTCGGATTGGTGGAGAATTTTTGGCAAGTCTAATACGTTTTCTTTGGCTTAACCCATTACCGTACCACATATATAAAGTCAACCATAATAAATAAAACTAGTAGAATAACAAAAACGTATACTAACTGAGTACATTGTGATTCCTTGAAGATAATTTTATTTTTATTGACTGAACGTTGCATTACAGAATACTTTTCTTGAAAATTTCGATGCATTCATACGTAACCGAATTTTCTACGTAAATAGAACACAATTTTCTTTTAAGGTTCCTGTCATTCACATTGGTGCTAATATCTCTTGTTGAAGGTTTGCAAAGTAATGTTATGGTATTTTTGACTCTTTTTTCATTTATTATGTTGAGACTTTGAGATTCGTAAATTTCTTTATGACCAACATTTAGTGATTCATCTAAACCTCTTGTGTAACCATTGAATAGGTTTTCATTTCTTATTTTATTGGGATCTTCACGGTTGGATGCAAATGGTTTCTTATAGCATGATTCTTTTGACTCTGCGTCACTAGGCTTTACGAATTTGATACCAGTTGTAGTGGTAGCTATATTTTTGTTGCTATTTATAGCCAATATAGATTTTGCAACAAACATCATCGTATTGCAAACATCATTGCAGGAATCCTGTTCTCTTTCAACAACTGGATTAGTTGAAACACTTCTGGTAATAATTTTTGAATTGTAAAGTAGATTTTTAATATCAATTGACTGTTCAGTGCAAATATTTTGCAAAAATTTAGACCAATAAGTAAAATTGTCGGTTTGCTTCAATGCGGTAAAAATTCCATTCAAACTGTTGTGTATTACAGATATTTTTTTTGATAAATACCTGAGATTTTGTAATACAATTGGAATATATTGGGGTTCTACGTAACGGTTGATTATATCCAAGTTAGCCGATTTAGAAAGAGTTGGCAATGATTTCACACTTTTAATGGAATTGAAAGGTTCAGTGAATGGTTTATTGTAGAGATAATTTATAAATTTGCAGTTATCAATGTTATCAACTATTTCTTCTTTAAGGGAGCTTGCATTCTCGTTTGGCTGTTCCGCCACATAAACAAACTGTTGAATAATTTCTTCAGATTTAGACTGTTTTGGAAGTATTACCTCATTTTTACATAGATTAAAAGATTTGCCTAAACCTGGAAAGCTGCTTGTTATGTGTTTTAGCATAATTTCATCTGCTTCATTAAATTCATCATTATCAATACTTTTTAAAGACTGGCATAAGGCAGATTTGTCTTCACCTATTTCTTGTTTGGCTGTTTCGTAATGTGCTGAGTTATATAGAAGATCGATAAGCTGTTTACTCACAGGATCTCTGTTACTCAAGTGTAACAACTGACTTAAGTGATAAGCAGCTCCTTCATAGTGTTCAAATTGGTTTTGGTCATGATTTAAAAGTATCTTATCCAAACGATTAGAAAGCTTTCCTATATCCATTGATATTGCTTTGACATCAGATGTCAATTTCGTTCTATAGTCATATTCCGTATGCAAACATTTTTTAATTTCTTTATATAAGTTAATAATATCTTCAGAAGTTACATTTTCTTTCATTTTCATAGGAACACATTTTTCTATTTCACGTTTAGTATCTGAATTATGTGATGTGCTTTGGTCGATTTTATTGTCATTATTGATTTGTAATAAGCACTCCCCGATGTCATGATCCAATAGTGGTTCGAAGTCATAAGTTTGAAATGTCGGCAGGTCAGTACATTTCTTACTAACTCTTATAACTTTTTCTACCTGCTTGAAAACATTGGAGAAATCATTTGTAAACTTAGTTTCAAGACAGGCAACCATACCTAAAGTTCCATCAAAGTATTTATTGTTTAGATTTGAAGTAATTTTGTCTTTGGAAGTAGACTTCCAAGTTAGGTAGTTCAATAATTCATTGTTATTCAAATAAAGTAACGTTACTGCACGTGCATATGTCGGAATCATATTTTTGTAAATACTTTTTATAGGATAATTTAAACCAGACATAAATTTTCCATAAAAAGGAATGTTATTAAATTGTAAATACTTTTTTGTTATAGCAATTTCCATATTTGTTGCTTTCACATTTTGGTCTCGTTTCACAGGTTTTACTTCTCTTACATCTTCAATAACATCAACTCTAATATTTTGTATGGTTCGTGTATGTTTCGCATTACATATACTTATTTCTATGCTTGTTTTTACAGATTTAGTTGTTTCTTCTGATTTGATATTTTTCACATTATGGATAATTACACTTTGCCCAATTTCTTTACAGGGTGCAAATGAATCGGTTTCCGTATTAAAAATGTGTACAGATTTAACTTTTTTGTCAGTCTCAACAATTTCCTTTTCTACGTCAAATGTGTGATAAACTTCTTGACAAATAGGCATGTTATTCAAAAACACACACTTATCTGTTTTGACAAATTTTGTTGTTTTTTCTGGTTTAGTTTTTTGCACATAATCGTTAAGTGTACTTTGCACCATTTCCTTGCGGGAATTAAATGAATCCGTTTCCGTGTTCATAATTTGTACTGATTTAACTTTACTATCATTTTCCACCATTTCTTTTTCTCCTTCATCAAATATGCGAAAAACTTCTTCAGAACTATGAATGTTACTCAAAGACAAACATTTATCTTCTGGTTTAGCATTTTGCACATAATCGGTAAGTACACTTTGCACAATTTCTTTACAGGGTGTAAACAAATCAGTTTCCGTATTTACAATATGTACAGATTTCACTTTTCTGTTATTCTCCACAATTTCCTTTTCTACATCAAATATCTGATAAACTTCTTGTAAACTAGGAATGTTATGCAAAGACACACACTTATCTGTTTCGACAGATTTCATTGTTTTATCTCGATTAGTATTATGCACATAATTAATAAGTACACTTTGCACAATTTCTTTACAATATTTAAATGAATCGGTTTCAGTATTTACATTTTGTAGAGATTTTACTTTTCTTTCTTTCTTCACAGTTTCCATTTTCATATCATCAAATATACAAAAAACTTGTTGACAACTATGAATACTATGCAAAGACATGCATGTATCTTGGGGCTTAATTTCTGCCATACAGAAACTTCCAGAAGGCAACTTCTTCTTATAATAGATTAGGTCTCTAATTTTTGAGATATTTTCATATAAACTGCAGTCTAAATTTATTGTTTTTGTAGGTTTTGATCCGCTTATAATCGGTATATTGTCCATTATACTATGTATAATTTCTTCACAAATACATTTAAGATCAGGAATGCTATGGAGAGAATCTTCGTCCATGGTGAAGATGGAATTAGTAGAACTGAATTCGGACTCTGAATCACCTTAAAGAAAAATTTAATGTAAGAAAATATGATCTATGAAAACAAAATAGTAGAGCGAAAGATTTATTTAGTATACTGTAAAAATACAATACTTAAAAGACTACTTACTTGAAACAGCAGTGGTACAATCATCCGCTGGTGCATGGATTCGGGGAGCACTTTCCCGGACACCAAAGGTAAGCAAATGCTGACGGTATAACCTGCAAGATTAACATAATATTAATTAATACAGATAAACCAAACTAAAAGTGCGCGCCTCTCCACGTTTGCAATTACACACACATGCAAAGTACACATGCAACGTACTCAGAGATGGCACAGTTAGCGAATGTGGCGGATGGGACAATGCCGTTGGATGCATTGTAAAATAGTTTAGAAAGAAATATCTGGTATCTGGAATCAACAACTCAAGGTTTTTAGTCAAAAAATTCTTACAACATTACCATGATTTATTTGCGTGGCGTTATTTGCATGGTCAGTTGGGGGTCAGGGTCCGGGCGGACGCCGACTAGAACCACCTATCCGTCTAAGAACCGCCAGCTTGACGGCCTTCTGCTGCCGTGGCCAGTCTCGTAATGAGCCAGATCGAGTATGCAGATGGGGTCTACAGAAGGTGACAACCACTTTCTCAGGAGTGTTGTCACCCTTCCTTAAAAAAGGCGAGGTCCGACTCTTCCGTATGCTAGTGTTTGTCCTCTTCTTGTGTCACGACGCCGTCGATGGGCTGGGAGCTCGGGAAGCGAGAATGGTTGCGACTGCCACTTCTGAGTTTTTGAGTCTCTCTAGGGCCGGAGCTGCTAGAGTCTCCAGGAAGACTGAAAAAGAGTGCCTCGACTGTGCTAAATCTCGTTGTTGACCTGCTCGGGAGGCTGAGGCTTCTGGCTCGTAGTAGTGGTGAGAGGGTGGGTTAGTATTGATAACATCACATAACTGAGATTTTGGGTTCCCTCAGAGTTTAGAGTTTTAGACGGTAGTAAATAAATTGTCTTTGCCTATCCCTCCGGGAAAGGGAAGGTTGCGTGACGGTATCAACAAATGTGATGACGCGCCTCCTACACTGGCGACCTTGGACAGGTAAGTGAAGTATGGGAAGACCATCTGCCAGGTGGGCACCATTCAGTACGTCGAGGGCTAACGATGGATTCATGCCGTGGAGTGCCGGGAGGGTTGGAAACAAATTGGACATGCGTACATCCAGCAGTGGACGGTTAAACGCTGATGATGAAGATGAACAAATTAAATTATGGTTGGAACGCTTACCTATGAGTTTTAAGAACATTAAGCCACGCTCTGAAGACGTCGTGCGTCTTGGCGCGAAGGTGGTAGATGAACTCGTCGGCGTCTATGTCTATGCGCCTGCGACGTTGCTTGGCCGAGATGACGGAGAGGCCGACGTCGACGGAGCCGTGCAGTCGGCCACGCGCCACGTCCGAGGGACCGCGCGCGTACACCAGGATCCCACCGTCCACTACGAAGTACCGCTGAAAGTTACAAAATATGAACGATGTAGAAAGAACTATTGTTCCGGATTTTGGTTTTACTTTTTTTTTTTGGGAGCGCATTAAATGTCAAAAGATCGATCTAGAGAAAGAATGCACTATGCAAGAGGAAGTCATTTGGGAGCATTACATCATTGTAGTAAGAAAGATTCAATGAACATTAACTAGTGGCTATATGAGCTGTAGACCTTGCGAGTCTGGCTTTGCACGTCTGTCTTTTTTTTTCATTATTTTCTCCACCCTCACGCTCCCGACCCCTTGAAGTTTGTCAAATGAAAAAGTTTTTCGGACAAAAAAGTTGTAACTTTATTGTAACTAAAAGTTTTGTGACATTCTTGAACATTTTTCGAAATGGCTGAAATACTATATATTTTACGTTTTCAACCCGCATGGCTCTGCCATTTTGAAAATTGCCAAATATTTAATTGACAAAAAAATTGCATATAATTATCGAACCTGCTCAAAAAATTCACGAGAATCGGTTGAAAAATGCGACCGGAAGAGGAGAACAACCGGACCTCCGCCGGACAGACATACGAATGCATTTTTGTCCAAGCTGAAACGGAGACGCTCGCTCGGTCAATTAGATCCGGTGAATGAATGAATGAGCAATCAAGCATTGTTTGTTCATCAGAATGAAGATAACAGAAAGTAGAAAAACAACAGACAGGGAGCAAGAACTGTGAGAACGAAATAGATCTAATCGTGAATGAACGATCATTCTTGCGTCAGGTCAGAGAGCAGAAATATGACAAGGAGCACAAGAGCTATGAAAAAAAAAAAAATTCGTAAAAAGAACTAGTTTCGAGAGCTCCGTAAGGTGAAAGAGCAAGAACAGCCCAATCTGTAGCCCAAACTGATCAACTTTTGTGGTCTCACTCACGTCCAAGTCATTGCTGAATAGCTTTTATTTGGTTTCGTATGTGGGCTGTGAATGTCGCAGCATGACAGGTGCCTTTATACGCTTCTCTTGAAAGGTCCTAAGCTATACGCGGCAGGAAACACATCGCGGGAAGTGTATTCAAAAGTTTCCCAGCATGGAAGATAAAAGAAACGTTATCGAGCACTTAGTAATCACATTAGGCAGTGCTACAGTAAAGGCATTGCTCGTCTGCTACGCGTTTACCAATGGTGAAACAGTGTGGTCGGGGTTAGAGTAGAGCGGCCACTTGCTAGTCGCGACCTTGGTCGCCATCCTCCTCTACTGGCAATGGGGCAGGATATGTTCAGTGAAATCATTGTAAACCGAGTCACCTTCTGAAGTAAGAATAATTCTGAAATCCGCTGCGCAAAAGTCGTAAAAAGAATAATCTCGGCAGTGAAATGAATCTGAGATCGGATTATACTTAAGTGATTAGATTAGGCTATGAAATTGTTTTAATCATATTTTCACACAGATTACAATACCACTTTCGGTGCTTATGTGGGAATGTGCAGTGGTCTAATTTTATCACTATAGCACAACAAAAACTTAACGCTTTATAAATTACGGCTTGATTCCCACTTCTTCTTTCTACCATCTATCCACCCGTCGCAGGGTTAGACTCCATCTGTGTATAAAAAGGACAAATACACGTTTTTTTCTTCTTTCTTTTTGTTTGTCGTCGACGCGCCAAGCGATGAACCAAGCGGTTCGAGAACTACTCCTAATACGCACGTCCATGATGTGGAATCAACTCCCTGCCGAGATCTTCTTCAGTTACATTAATGTTGGGGCGTTCGAGAGTAAAATAAAAAGTAAATGTAGACTTTTCTGCTTAGCATAAGGCGAGCGTATCGCCGGAGACAATCTCTTCCAGTTGACATTTAAACACTCTTAACACATTTGTATTGTTAGTTTATAGATGTTTCCCTTCACCGGGGTTCATTTAATTGTGCATACTAATTTTAACAGACATTTTAAAATTCGGAAAAACTGTCGACAGGACCAACAGAAATGTGCCAGGCTGTCTAGGTAAAGCCGTGTTCGTTCTTCTGCCTAAAAAGAAAGAAGTTACTGATCCCAAAGATATTATACCTATAGCCCTCACAAACACAATTTTTAAAATATTCTTCTCCATTATACAAGCCAGGCTACTAAAACACATGTGTACAAACGACTACTTGCCAAAGAAGTATCAGAAGGGATTTCTCCCAAGAGTTTCAGGATGTCTTGAACGTAAGTCTTTGCTAACTGAATGGTTTTTTTTTTATATGTTTTAAAGATGCAAGAAAGAATGAATAAGAGACAAATAACTGCCACTTGGTTGAACTTTGAGAATGTCTTCGGCTCTGAGCTGCTAATAAAGGTGCTAGAGTGTTATAACGTACCACTCTTTGATATGTAATATAGTAGACTCCTATTACAAAAAAAACTTTCCTTTGTAATACAAGTAAAATGTGAATCGGACAAGACTCCAGAAATTCAATATGGCATAGGACTGTTCCAGGGTTGCTGCCTCTCTCCTGTTTAATTTAACATTGTAATGAACATTTTAATTGATGCGATTTAAAAGAAAGTAAATGGGGATACAGGTTCAAATGTGGGGATACATACATGGCGGCTATCTTGGCATTTGCGGATGACATAACGCTCTTGACGCGCAATACAAAACTTCAGAATCAGGCACTTCTCAAAGTGGCGGATGACTATTGCGAATGGACCAAGCGGATGAAGATTAAACCTGCAAAGTGCTACTGTTTGACCTTACTAAGGAAGGGCACAAAATTCACCTCACACGACCCAAGACTGACAGTTGCAAGTTGATTGCAACAGTGGCCGAGGAAGCTCCTATCAAATTCTTGGGGAAAAAAATCACTAGCCAAGGGAAGGAGCATCCCACTGAGGACATAGTCCAACTTTTTGATGACAACTTTCGCCGAACTGACAATCTTGCCTTTTGTGTACGCAGACACAAAAGGCATGGATTTACGATAACTATTTGACCGCAAATCTTTCATGGCCATGTGGATGCAAAATATATCTTGAGACAGGCCAATATTCCTACCGTCATGATAAGGTCCTCCAAATCATCAGAGAGGCCATCAGCCTTTCATTGCACGGACTAGGAATGGACAAACAATTAGTGGCATCAAATTTGTGAAGCCGGAAGCCACTGAGCTCCCAAAGGATAGGACGAAACCTTCCTGAATTTTGGGAGCAGCAAAGGGCTGGCAATTGTTGATGGATACACGTGAGAAGCATTACGAAATGCCTTCAGAAATCTGTGTCACAGCATACAGACCGGACATACTCATATTCTCATAGAATTATGATTGATTGCCTTTGGAGTGCGAAATTAGGTAAATATCATGTAGCAAGATCTGTAGCGTTGATAGTCGTCAAAATAATTAAAAAAAAAATTCAAACAAATGTTTAGTACCGCAGCAAATGTTACGTTTTCCGTTTCATGAGTGCGGCTTGATGAAATAATTTGTTAATAAACAAAGGCAATAACTTAAAATAAGCATAACAAAAAAGTGATTATAGTGAAGTGATTACTAAGTAGAATTTTGCTTGTATTCATAGAAAAAAATCGAAAAAATATGCATCAAATTTCCTAAGGAAAAGTGTTTTGTGTCAGTTTATAAGAAGTTAACTTTTTAAATAAAAGATAAGAACTACATCAGTTTATACACTATTTTAGGTAATTTTATTTAGATTCCGGTGATGTATAACACTACACCGAGGTCCGTGGTTGTTCTCATGGACAACGATAAATCCTAAACCTCTTTGAAATTTCGAAAAAATCCGAATAATGTTCGACGTTCAACGGTCACGGCGCTCGCGAAAGGGCCTACGGAAGGGCAACATTGGCGACCTTGGACAGGTAAGCGAAGTGTGGGAAGACCACCTGTCAGATGGGACGACAACATCTGGTGCGCCGCGGGCAAACGATGGATTCGTGCTGCCGAGTGCCTGGAGGGTTGGAAACAAATTCGAGAGGCGTATGTCCAGCAGTGGACGGTTAAACGCTGATGATGATGATCTCCAACTATCAAAACTTAAATATGTAATAGGAATGACGCAGAAAACTAGCTGACCTGTCTGGCAACAGCCATGCGGTTGAACAGGTTCCACATGAGCACACCGACGATGCGCTTGCCGTCCAGGTAGAACACGACACCCTTCTCGTACTTCTTGTCCTCAGGGTCCACCGCTACGGCCGCCTTCTCCGCTTCTTCAGAGCTCGGTGCACTCTCATCCAGTGCTGCTGTCTCACTGGACCTGCAAAATGAAGGCGTCGAAATCAACTTACAGTAGCTTCACTGAGAATATTCGGGTCACATTGCAAGTAGGAAACGGTTATACGGCCACAGTTATGTTGAAACGTTTGTGCAAACATTTCAACAAATATTGTTTGACTGAAATAAATTCCGCTTTCTCGCACATTCGTCTAATTGTCTACTCGTTCAAGGCATCAAATTATATAGGTTGAATGTCGATAAAGTCAATAAACTTCAAAGTTAGTTCATTTCACCACCCTATAATGCGACATAATATATGAAACAAAAAAAAGTAGGTGTACTGTATGTAGGACGACACACCCACTTAGGGAAAGAGAGCTGTAAACAGAATCGTGGCGCCAGGAAGTTATTAGTATTATTTTATTATTATTATTTTTTTATGGAAACTGACATAGATGGCTACATCACCTAATGCACCAGTTCTTCTGGTACCAGTGATGTCAGCCTAATCACCTTGGTGAGTTATGTAGGTGGTGCCATGTCAGCACTTCCCTCAATTC
>WYDE02018667.1:0-12934 GCA_009867175.2 Adela reaumurella | reverse complement strand
TAGCCACCCAGTGTGTAAATACAATTACCAGTTTGGTATATTAACGAAGGCAAAGTTGCATATTTTCGCACTTTTCGCGCTAAAAATCAATAAGCCCTCTTAATGATTTACCGAAAATTAATGCATAGGTATTATTTATTGATTTCTTGATATGTTTTAATTTTATTATACTTAGATATTTCTCATTTTCTTTTATTACACCATAGTTTCCTTATAATTTTTTTACTAGGTGTGCCTTCATAAATTTCAGTTTCCACAATCATGCCTGGCTGCGGCAGAGTAATATATTGCGCCCGGGAGAGTTTACTATATGTGATGGTATAATGATGTTCTACTAAATTTTATAGTCAAAACATTCGTGTGGAAGGGAAGTACAACCAAGTTTTACATGAAAAAAATATATTATTTGCCGGGCGTGATTTAACAATCTTTACAGTACCTATAGAGCTATCTTCTTCTTGTTTGCAGCCATTTTACTCGCCCACTGTTGGGTACAGGCCTCTCTCATTTACATTGTATGGGAGGATTTATTCATACACTTCCACGGTGACCAACCGGCTTGGAAGTGGGTTTCTTCACCATGTTTTCCTTCACCGGAGCGTCGCGGCCATTTTAGCACAATTCAAAAGTAATAAATATAGCTCTTCCAGTGGGGCTCGCACCCGCACCTCCCGCTTGAGAGGTGTGCTCTTGCCCGCCAAATCTGACAATACTACTGGAGATTAGTTGTTGAATTATGACGAAAAGACACAATACATTCTTATTCAATCATTCTTACTTCATAATAGTAATTAGTATAATTTTGTTTAGTAGTATTTTGAGCGGCGGGTTGGCTCACCGCGCTAGTCTCTGACTGGTGCGCAGTAGGTTCGATCCTCTGTGCAGGTGTACTTTTCAGCTTGTACAGTTTCGTACCTTCGCTCCGGTGAAGTAAAACACCGTGAGGAAACCCTTCCCGCTCCTAACTAGGTGGTATGGTTTACTCGACCGGGTCGGTACCACCGCACTGAATGTAGGATGGTTGAATCGGCTATGTAAATAGTACGTGTTTTCCGTCTAGTTCAGTGCAGCAGTTGCGAATGCCATACCGGCCTGACAGGTACCTATTCACGCCCCTCTTGAAGGACTTGAGACTATACATGGAGGGAAAAATGTGGGCAGGCAGGGCGTTCCAGAGTTTACCGGTTCTGTACGGTTCTGACTCGTACGCATCCGTGGTACCTATGTAAGTATAATAATTCCAAGTGTACTACACTACACTAATTAATGCTTATATATAAATGAATGGATGTAAGCGTTCCATGAGAGCTGGATTTTACAAATTTCTTTAATGTAAAATGTTGATAAAGCCTTGAACATAAGGCCTCTCCGCAGTAACTACACACTTATGTACATAACACGAACAACATATTAGGCCTCGCTTGTGTGGTTGTGTGTCAAGCAGATTGGAAATGTTCCAATATTCTACTCCTGTATATGTGTGTGTATAGTTCAGTTGTATATATACACATATCTATGTGGCTACAGTCGATGTATGCAGATGTGGGTTGCGGAGAACGGTACGTATGGTAGACAGAAAATTAATTAGCTTTTAATGCTAATTAATTTTCTCATCCAGATAGGCCTGGTCAGCCAGGGAATGTAGACCACACCTCAAACAATGTAGTCAAAATAATAGTTGAGAGGCCAAAGCCCTACATAGCGTCTCCTATAAGAAAGGGAAAGTATGTAATTTTGTTTTATTGAAACTGACTCGAAAGGCTACATCACCTAATGCACCAGTTTTCTGTTATCAGTGATGTTAGCCTAAACACCTTGGTGAATTATGTAGGTAAGTGCCATATCAGCGCTTCCCTCAATTCCAGCCGACTACACTAAACAGGACGGAAAACAGGAACTATGTTTCATAGCCGCTTCGACCGACCTTCATTCAGTGCGTATAAATATAAGTTATATCATAGCAATGAAAGGCTAAAGTAATAATAATAAAACGAATTCATTACTTTATTTGCATCCAGATAAATCAAAGCAATTAAGACATATTCAATAAAGCCATTACCCAAAAATTTGTATTGTTCCGAGTCGGATGGACTAACCTGACTATAGACACAAAAATGAATCCATGGTCAGATCAATCTAAGAATGCGGTTCGACTTTGTCCACCTACACCAAATATCATGCTAAATTCCAATATTAAAAATGCACAAGTCTCCTTTTTTATTTATTCGTTTATTTGTTTGTTTGTTTGTTGGTTTTTGCGTCCTTTTTTCACGCGACAAAAGTGAAACGGATCGACGAAAAATTTTCCACACATATAGTTTATGAGCCAGAGAGTGTAATCATGGGATACTTTGTTTTTCCCGTGACTTCAACCACGTGGATTGTAATGCGGGCGAAACCGCGGGTGAAAGATGGTTTGTTATAAATCAGAAAGAAAATTAACTTTATCATCTTGAAATAAAACTTATTTTTCAATGACAATAAATGACACAAGAGACAGAGCCGATCAAGAGCTAAGTCCTTTATGGTCATGATTCCCTCGTAAACTTTGCAGTTGAAAGAGATGAAATTTTCTAATGCACTAGGGTAAAAAGAGGTCTTATCGGCATATATTTGGTTCGTTAGAGGTTAGGTTCGTTATACAACCATGACATTAAAATGTGAGTGAATAAGACACATCAGACAAGCCTGTCTACTTCCATCACTTTCCACATTTCAATAATTTTGAAATCTTTATATTTGTTCTCCTGCATCTCCCGCGTTTTCCTTACTGCAAACCCAATTTTAAATAATTTTGCGATATACCTAAGCTAATGCTGCACCATTTACGTATACATACGTAAATGCTAATTTCTCTCGTTCAGAGTGCACAGGGAAGTCTGTAGCACGCTGCCAGCTGAGAAAGTGTATCCATACCATGACAGATAATAAAAAAAATATATATTTTGCTTTAAATATGTTTTTGCGCACTCTCGTACTGAATTCTTCTCTACAAATTAATAATTCGTGAAAAAATCTTCTCGAGTTATTGGCGAAAGAAAGGCGGTTACAATGATTGGCTCTTCAGCCGTACTAACGGTTTACCACAGATGAATGAGTTAGGAGACCTCCACCATGACTTAAACGAATCAAACGGTGCAGAGCGCATTAACGCTCCCGATTAGTTGCTTTCTCCTCACTAATTAATGTCTAAGCTTTCCCGCTAGTTGGATATCGTGGGTAACCCCTCACGATGCGGGTTTGATGCTGATCTCGCCCGTGCCCCTCCCCGCTAGCCCCGTTCCTCAGTCCCGTCGGGCACCCCTCAACCCCGGTCATAGTAGAGCGAAACAGTCTGAACTATTTTAGTCCAACTACACTGAATTTCATGAAAAACACGTAGGTTCTATTATTCACATGGCAGTTTATTTAAAATATAAATCATATTTTCCGGAGAAATGAACGCTCATCCATCATATATCTTTTGCATCATCCACTGTCATATCACTATCACATTATGTAACCAGTAGGTACATAGTACACCAAGTAGCAGAGTATGATTTTCTGGAGATGTAGGCAGAGAAAAATGAACCCTAATCCATCATATATATTTAGCATCATCCACTGTCATATCATATTACGTAACCAATAGATACATAGAACACGAGTATGATTTTCTGGAGATGTAGGCTGAGAAAAATGAACCCTGATCCATCATATATCTTTTGCATCATCCACTGTCATATATTATTATGTAACCAGTAGGTAAACAGAACACGAGTATGATTTTCTGGAGAGGTTGGCAGAGAAAAATGAACCATCATCCATCATATGTCTTTCGCATAATCCACTGTCATATCATATTATGTAACCAGTAGGTACATAGAACAACTGGTAAGATTTTCCGGAGAGTGATATGATGTGAACATACTGTACTGCCATTTTCTTACCCTAATTTCATATATCTATGAAATATATATATAATATAACCGACGAGCATGTATGAAGAATATTATGAGAGTGCAAGAAGCGGCAGAGGTGTGTCAGGATCGTGGCACGTGGAGATCCGTTGTATCTGCTTACCCCACCGGGAAACAGGCGTGACGCTATGTATGTATGTACATACATGTATGTATGTATGTACATAATATAATACTACATAAACTTATATAACTATATTATGAGCGAATCCGTGGTATAAAAGGTAAGTCAATATTTATAAAAATGGAGAAAGAAAAATATTAAACTTTAAGAGAGAGTAGCTACTTTTGTGGTGACAAATGTAATTTACTTAAAGATTTCTTAAAGATGTAGTGCAAAAATGCAGATTGTACAATCATAAAGTTGGAAGACTTGCCTTTGACATCTTGTGAGCGTTGTTTGACATTTCAGTCAGAAAACTGCGTATCAGAACTCGGAAGAACAGAAACTACGGGATCATCAAAGAATTGTACAGCATTCTTAGCGCTGTCAATCAACAAAGATAAGCATTCGCAGTTATTTTCAATCAAGGTTGAGCTGAGTCGAGCGCGCATAAACAAACCGCTCTGCCACCGTTCGCCGTAAGTCCTCACATCATGCAATTAAAACTAGTCTCTGCAGTGGTGATTATAGAGGTCTGAATTGTTTGTGAATTAGTTGACGATTGCGATAGACGTCTGAGGATATAAGTGAGGCGGCCGCAGCTACGAGGACGTCGGAAGGTATTTTTTCTGCACGTTGTATGCTAATAAAATTGTTACGCGGCGTCTCGTCTCAGTGCGTCCGTCTGAAGAAGCGTCACCACACCACACACACCGACCACAAATCGCTACAGCAGCCGTCCATCGCTTGCTCCGAATCTAAAGAGTGCGTGACTGACTGGAGGTTGCGACTTCTCACACCCACCCACTGTTCGGATATTCCACTTCAATACCCAGTCGCTTGTAAAGCAAACTCGTTTACATGTTTGCATGTGGATTTTTTTTACGTGACATGGTTGTCAATGCGTGCCATAACTTGTAAACATAATCTTGATCGATAATAAATAATTCTTGTCGGCTATACTGAACTGGACGGAAAACACGAACTATGTTTCATAGCCGCTTCGACCGACCTTCATTCAGTTAGGTGGTACCAGCCCGGGCGGGTTTAACCCTACCACCATGTAAGGAGACGGAAGGAAGATAGTATAGTGTCATAGAACTTGCGCATGCATTATATATAACACACGCATCCACCAACACAATGAAGGCATTCAGAGAACAGTGTTACTGCTAATCACTCATCATATCACGAGCGAAGTGGACGCGGGAGGGGAAGGAGGCTGTGCGAGGTGTAGGGGGGCGGGATGGGAGGATATCGGACCGACAACAGAACTGGCGACCCGTACGCTATCGATGACATCATTCAATTACTATTTAAAGAATCACCGAAGATACCGAAGCGATTGGAGTATGGATACTTCGGCTTATGAATACTCTCACATGTCCTCGAATCTTTCTTGATTTAAAACATTGTATCCTATAAGTATTCAGAATTAGCATGTACATATTTATGTAAATAGCAGGTATATTTAGTCTATCTCTATTTCTGTATATGTATGTATATTTGGTATATAGGTATAATATGTAATTTCGTACGTAGATGTTCATATTTAAGTTTATCTTATCTTTTGCATTAAAATGATCAATATTTAGATGGTATACATCTCTTTCCGCCACTAACCTAGCAGTTATCAGACCCCAAAGGTATTCTGGAAGAAAATGCCTATAGGCATTAAGTGTTACCTTTCGCCCATATTCTTTTGTATTTGAGAGCAACAAATATATACAATACAATACATGTCGGATCGTAGTATGCTAGCGTCGGTAGCTCGGTGACGCATCGGTTGGTATGCGCTGCCGAACGCAGTCGGTCGATAAATGAGTGACCGCTACACACTTGTCAGTTGGGACTGGTCGTGATTCGAAATTCACACGTAAAACTCATAGGTCCCTTCCCTCCCCTTCCTAGGTGGTGGCACTGAATTCGGTCGGTCGGTCGAAGCGGCCTAGTAAAATAGTTTGTGTTATCCGTTCAGTTCAGTATAACCGGCCCTTTTAGGGGGAATCGCTCATATGGCACCTACTTAATTCACCAAGGTGTATTAGACTGACCTTCATCATTCATCATTTTCAGCGTTCCAACGTCGACTGCTGGACATGCGCCTCTATATTTTTTTTCTAACCTTCCCGGCACTCAGCAACACTAATCCATCGTTTGCCCGCGACGCGACGTACCGGATGTCGTCGTCCAACCTGGCGGGTGGTCTTCCCACACTTCGCTTCCCTGTCCAAGGGCGCCAGTGTATACGCGTGAGCTCCAACGGCCGCCATCCCCGCGCACCCCTGCCGGTGACGTGTCCAGTCCACTGCCATTTGAAACTGACATTACTCGTGCTCAAACCCAAACTGGTGCATTGGGGTAATGTAATGTAGCTATCTATGCCAGTTTCCATAAAAAAAAATGCAGACAGCAGTATAGTGCCATTGTATGTACCTAGGTGTGTTTGAAGAAATTGTTTAGTATTCAGATTGCTTTACACTTTCATGCAAGGCAGAAGGCGGACTTATTGCCAATAGGTACAGCCTACCAATTACTCTCTCGTTGATGTCATCCTCTGTAGCAACTGAGGTAAAGCGATCTTCGTTGTCATTATTATAGCGGGGAGACATGATGCCTCCAGCGGGAATGGAACCCACACATGCATGACGCTTGAGTCCGACGACGGCAGTGCAATGTTATATGGTGACAGCGGCAGACTCCATAATCACAAGTGGCATTTTCAAACCTTTAAAAAAAATTCATGATCGAGCATGTGCTCCAAAGGGGCAAGTGCGCAGTACCCGTAAACGACGAGCATGTATGAAAAATATTATGAGAGGAAAAGAAGCGGCAGATTGTGTCAGGAAGTGTGTCAGGATTGTGGCATGTGGATATCCGTTGTCTCTGCCTACCTCACTGGCAATCAGGCGTGACGCTATGTATGTATGTATAAAATTACATAAGAAGGAAACTTTGGGAAAAATTTTGCTAAGTCGCCGTTTATAGGAATTATTGCAAATTATTCATCTATGTATGGCTTAATCAGCATATATAGTTACGCAGATCACTGATTCTTGTTCTTGTTCTTGTTTTCCGGCTGCTTAAACACGCTGATCTTGCTTGCTAGGCAGATCTTGTCTGATTGATTGACCTGCAGTCGTGTGGCCGGAGTGGCAACTGGCCTCATATATGGCAGTGGTGCATCTTGCAAAATCAAACCTAAGAGTATCCACATTATAAATTCCGAAAAGGCAAAGCAAAGATCCAATGACGCGGCGTCTAAATAAATAAATATAGATTTTTCTTCTTAGCAGACAGCGGACTTATTGCCGGAGGCAATCTCTCCAAGTCAACCTTTATACACTACAACACAATCGTATTGTTCGTGTATAGGTTTCCTCACGGTGTTTTCCTTCACCGTGCATGTACCTATGCATTGTAATTTTGCACTAAAATGTTGTGTTTTAAAATCCGGAAAAATTATAGGCATACCAGGTATCGAACCCACGACCTCTCGAGTAAGAAGCGTGCGCTAACCAAGTAGGCTACTCCGCAACTACGCAACTCCGCGTCTACATCTCGCATAACAATTGGTTTTTTAATAGCGACGGCGCGTCGCTTCATCAAATGTTACTTTGTAAGTTTTCTAACCTATTACACATTTAAATGTAAAAAGTGGCTCCCTTGCGGCGTTTGGTTGAGCGGGGGCGACGACGGGGGAGTCAGGGGGAATGGACAGGTTCGACGGGGAAACGGGCACCTCAGGCGCCTTGCTAGAATCTCGTCCATAATATTATTAATTACACGATGTAAGCGTAATACTATTGCTAATAATACTTTACCTCCTATGCAAAGACTTCACGTAGCTACTCCCCTGAATAGGGCATTTCACCCATATATTAATTCATTTTCAAGAAGCAAGTTTACTCCTTAGAAAGGCAAGTAAAGCAGTCTACGCAGTATTTGGAAACTAAATCTGTAAATGAATTGAAAAGCGTGCCCATTCGTGAATGAAATCGTCTGTACGGCGACGCGACGCGTCGGTAGAGTTGCCGAGCTGGTGAACTCTATAAAAACCTCACGGACGGAGCTATTGTCCGTAACGGGACCGACGCAGTCAGTTCCTGATCCGCATTTAGCTGAGCCGAGACAGAGGTGGCAGCTGGCATCCTCTTTACCCTTTAGCATGAGAATGCGTGACATCGTCCAAGACGATAAGTACTAGTACCTACTAGTACGTATTATGCAAAGTAGGCGAGGGGGTAAAAAATAATATATCTACTATACAGAATGAAACCGCCATAGTGGCTCTTATTCTTTGTTCAACACAAACTCGGATTAGGTACCAAAGTGTCACAGTATAAGGTCAGCCTTGTCATAACAGGCTTCGCCCAAGTGATACTCGGGATGGTCGTTGAAAAAAAATCAGAGAGAGAGAGAGGAAGAGGAAGAAGACAATGTTAATCACTACAACATGCTGCAACAACCAGCATGTTGGGGTTGTGAAAAAAAAAATTACTTATTTCAGAGGCCGCTGTTGATGTTGGTTGATAAAATGTCATTACGCTTTTCAGAATTTTTGACACAAGAGATAATACTTTGTCATTAACAGAATTCATAAAATGTAAGGTATTGTTTTGGCGCTACACATAATATTAGTTGGATGAATATAGGTAATTATGTAGAAACAAAAGCAGTCCTAGATCCGTATTCATAATGGCCTGTCTTCATGATTATATCGAGAGCATCATCACCATATTACAATTATGATGCAACGCATTCCATAAGCGTAAATCATTTAAATATGTACACAGCTAGTTTTGTCATTCGCTACGCGTGCACTTGTATTGATTCCATACAATTACCGAATGACCTCATCCAAACATACATAAACAAGACTCAATGCCCTCTTTAAGCTTCGATGTGGGGCAGCTGCTCCGACAAAAGGCAATAGGTAAATAGTATCAAAGTGATAGATTCATTGTCTTGAAGTGCGATTTGCATTGAAATTAGGACGATTCCGTAAGACAATATCTGTATAAGTGAGAACCTTGAAAGACAAATGAGCCCAGATGTGAAGCTACAGAGCCCAGTTTCTTAAGACAAGGAGAACAGCTATTGTGATAATAACATTTAACTATAGCTAAATAGATTTAATATGAGTTCACACAATTAAATAGGGATATGGGAGATGATACTTTATGACATCAATATTTACCTATAGAATCAAGTTCGCCCGAATTAGATGCAACATTCAGAATCAAGAATAATATAAATGAATGTCCATAATAAATAACAAGTACACAAACTGAAGACCCCGCGAATGAGGACCAAGGCCGCGTGTGTGAAACCGAGGCTGCGGACAACGCTTTCGCAGCGCATTTGTTTATTGAACAAACAGCCAGCGGCGCGCTCGCAACGCAAGTCGCGCAGAAAACAACGCAAGTATCGTATGCATCAATAAGCAATTGAAGCAATGAAAGCGACAAAGTAGAGTATTAGATCACACACAACACTACTGGACCTATTGGCCGGGCCACTGGTTAAACGATATTTAATGCATTTGAAGATATTGCTTTATCATATCACATCTATTGACATTGCCACTCCGTTACTACAAGTATTATTGAGTGAGACTACCTCCAATTGGTTTAAAGTGTTTGTTTTTAGTACCGTACCTATTTAGAACTAAATGAGTATAATTATGTTATAGTGTTGTTTTATTATATTTAGTATTGATCTGTTTTAAATGACTGATCATGGCGATCATTCATTCATGCTCGTCGGTTACGGGTACTGCGCACTTGCCCCTTTGTGAGAACCTGATCGATCTGTTCTAAGTACTTCCGTCTAGCTAGGGCGACCCTTCCCGACTCTTCCACTCACATTCACTCCAAAAAATTATTTCGTTAGTCTTCAATCATCCATTCTTCAATAGGACCGAACCACCAAAGCATTCCTTTCTCAATCCTTGTCACTATATCTTCTTTCAAACCACAACGCTCTCGCACTTCACAATTTCTCAATCTGTCTTTAATTGTGACTTCACAGATACTCCTCAACGCGCGCATTTCCACAGCATTTATCCTGCTTTCGTGCTTCATCTGCCATACCCAACTGTCACTCCCGTACATCAGTGTAGTGTAAATCAGCTTACATAAACATAATTACAAATAGTGTTAGTTTTTTATTTTACATTTTACATCACACATGATTATAGTACCCTTTTCAAGACAATCAAAGTCAGGTCAGTGCTAAAGGAAAGACATCTATAAAAATAACTATAGACAACAAAATCTAAGTAATCGATTAATGCAATGGTATCAGTAAAATTCACATAATATTACAAAACACTATAACAAAACCAGCAAGGTACACATAATATATATGCTGCATCATACAAGCAGTCACACAGAGCACAGGTGCTAGAATGCGCCGCCGCGCCGCCCGCGGCTCACACACCTCGCTTGAGTCTCCACAAATAACGGATGTTTACATAGCGCCGATACAGGTACTTACTCTACATCGCACACTCATTCAGCCAGAACACTACATACAATAGGCACCAATACAAATTTTCCATTCAGTTTTGACGAAAAATTCCCAAGATATGATTGTTGCGATGGAGATTTGCACATACAGTGACAAATGATTATGATTATGGTGATAACACACAAAGAACAAAAGATTAAAGAAGGCAGGCCAGAAGCGATTATAATTTAACTAAACATTCGCATATAAATCAATCAAATGGCAAAGAGCATAAAATACCGCAGGAGGTCAGCGCAGCAGTAAACGCACGAGTACTGCGACTGCTCATGGAGCACAAGGACATGTGAAAGTCCTGCAACAAAGTCGGGTGACCCCAACCGAATTTAGCTCAACTCTGACCTTACCGTGGCTTCTTCGCTGCTAGTGAGGACGCACACTCGACAGCCGCCGGAGACGTTGACAATGACGTATGGTCTGATCCGCTTATAAAAACAAATCCGAGATCACAGAGGCGACCTAGACTAGACGTTGGAGATGTCGTCCCGTGTAGCGAGCGTTCCACACAGACGAGTTCCGTTTTAGAAGTGGTTGCAGTCGTTGAATTAAATATTGAAGCTATAAAGTAAATTAATGAAGATACGAAGGGCACGAGATGGGCTGAGTCATTTCTGCTTGTCCATCATGCTGCCTGCTCGTGTTTGGAACATAAACTTATGTATGTTGAACTGTTACGCGATTTCTCTGCAAATACTTAGATTTCATTGTGTTAATTTCTATCTAATTCTTTATTCAGCATTCTTATGGCAGTAAATACCTACGTCCAATTACGTCCATACGTCCAAAATTATGTATTATGTATTACTTGATTTATCAAAATGTTTCATTTTACGTCCAACCAGATGAAAATAAACGATTACGCTTACAAAGAAGAACCGGCAAGAATGTTCGCAGTTTATTTTTCGAACATCTTACAATACATACATACATACATATCACTCACGCTGAATCCCGACAATCGGGGTAAGCAGTGCAGTCGGTGTTTTGCTGCAAGAACTACGGCAAATTACAGCACAACACCGACCACCACAAATTTGCAAGTTATTCGGACAAGACATCAAGCAGCATCTTAGCCACGAAGACCAACCTACTGCTTGAATATGGGTAGAAGTACCGTGCCAAGGTGACAGGTGGCGAGTCTGTCGCCCTTTAGCACGGCATCATGTCCTTATAGCTTAGTCGCCTTTTACGACATGCATGGGAAGAGATGCAGTGGGGTCATTCTTTTAAGAACCGGCCCCACACGGTACATCTCATATTAACCTACCGATAAATTCGCTTTCTGAATTTTCATAATACTTCTTGAAATTTGTATTATTAATTATTTAATATTTAATTTGCGCGCCTTCTTGAGATCAACTTTTTATATTTAAATTTAAATATGCTGGCATTTTCAATTTGTTTTATTGGTGGTGGGAGATCATTCCAGCACTTGGAGTCTGCATATCGAAATGATCCCTAAATGCTGTTCCCTTGTGATTTCCTATAATGAGCAAATTACCAGCAGCATGTGTTGCAAATTTGTGGTGTTGACCGTTATTGAGGCTCACTATAGATAGGCTACACACCATCAAGCTAAATAGCTTTAGGACTGATCAGTATCAAATAAAGTTCAGCGTGAACGGAATTTAGTATCGAACGGTGTAATAGATGGCGTTATGAGCTGGGTTCGGGAGGGTTGCAGTGAGAAATGATTTTTCGCGAGCGAAACCACGGGAAAAAAGCTAGTATAATTATTAAATTTCTTCAAAATTCTAATAGATAAAGCGGGAAATCTTTAACTATGTATTGCACTCGTATGTGTGTAACTATGCGACGCGACGTCTCGTTCTAACGTGTCGGTCGCTCATACATAACAAACGCTGACAAGAACGACTCAATCAATTAACATGGCGTTTTCACTGACGCATTCTGTAACGACTGAGGCTGGTTTTAGGGTATGTGCCATGGTGGTATCATCATCTTCGGGGGTCTGATCATAGAGCTAATATGTTGCCGCGCGGTGGCGTCGCTGTCGCTGCTAGTAATGAATAACGTTTGTCATACATAGTAAAGCATTCTATAAACTACGAGTCATTCCAAATTTGTCCATAGCAACGTGCATACTGACGCTTAGAGCAATAAATATGATGCCGCGCGGGCGTTCGCGCCACTGGCGCTGCTAGCGAGGACTAAAAATTGTCGTTTTTTTTGCAGCCATTTTATTCGCCCCACTGCTGGGTACAGGCCTCTCTCATTTTACATCACATGAGAGCATTTTAGTCATACACTTCCACGGTGACCAACCGGCTTGAAAGTGGGTTTCCTCACGATGTGTTCCTTCACCGGAGTGTCAGCGGCC
>WYDE02018556.1:0-12938 GCA_009867175.2 Adela reaumurella | reverse complement strand
ATAAGGATAGTCCAATCTACGTACCTGTCACTTTTTTAATTAGATAAAATATAAGATATCGGAGATAAATTCAAATTCGTTTTTCATACAAAACATTAAAATTTTTAAATTTTAGTTTCATTATGCTTTATTAAATCATTGCTTAAGTATATCACAACAAAAAAATAACAGGTACGTAGACTAGATACTTCTTATTACAACAGTAAAAAAAATATAAAAATCGGACGACTTTTAGGGGTTGGGAAAACGAAAATACCGAAAGACGAATTTATATGGAGAAAATCAACTTATGTCTCGTCTTAAATTTGATTCTCTTCTGTTTTATTGAGCGGCTCTCGCTGCTGCTGCCTTGGTGATCGATGCAGCTGATAGCGAGATGCGATCGTTAAAATGCAAGGTAAAATTGCAGCGGGACGCCTCACAAGGGCAATCCAACAAAAAATATGACTTATTTTTGTTCGTTATCAGAGAATATGCGCATCGTATGATTTGTATTCGGAAGATAAAGTTGGGACTTCAATTTTACGAAAACTGTTGGCTAGCTTTAAAATCTTTTAAGGCTTTTTAAGTTACGCTCTAGTAAAATCGCCGTAATTTCCAAATAGGTCCATCATTAAAGCATGCAAAATCAAGTGAATAACTGTCGGGTAGAAAATTGGACATAGAGCAGATTTTGTATGACATAATTGGCAGAAAGGAGGCAAGGTCCAAGCACAATGGCTTCTCTAGTTCGTTGCATTGTCACACATTAGATTGATAGGAGCACGTTTGGAGACAAGGGCCGTCGTGACACACGCTCGTGCTATTGAATCAGTCCAAAAGAGCACGGTGCAAGACTTTTTAGGTGAAGGTCTTAGAATAGTTTTGTTTTGGTCGGTCGACGGCCGCATATGGTGTTGTGTCGACAATTCGTTACGCCTATGATATGGAGCTCGTTTTGATTCTGGTGGTTAATCTTATTAATGGTCTCTTTTCTTGAGGATTGTATGCTTTACACTTAAACATACAATCCTGATAACTATGGCACCTGAGCACTTTAGCAAAGTATGTGGATACAGAACCTATCAGCAATACAGACATGAAGGCAGTGAATGCAGTGTGTGTAAGATGGGTCGTTCCCGTCGCCCTGTAGCACGGTATCTTGTTCTTAGACCGTATAGTCTGTTACAACATTCATATTTATCTTTACGTCCTAAGCCCACATGGCACTCAGTGTAGGTAGTGTATATTGCATCTTAAATTTTCAAACGTGCAGGTAGGTTAGGTACCTATCACAAAATCACGCAATGTTGTCTTCACGCGCCACCGCGTACATTAACTGTAAATATTTTTTTGTGCACACATCAAAACCTATTAAGGCCTCGATGCATCGCCCGTCTCGCCCAAGACTTTCAATACTGTACGCGACATGTGAAGCCATTTATTTATTTAGTCAAAAAAAATGAAAAACTAGGCAATGGTAAAACATAGAAAGATACAAACATAAATGCCTCCAGTATCTAGGCTTAGAATACACAGAAGAAGACGATACGTACAAAGTAAAAATACAAAATAAAAGAAAAATAAAAGAAACACAAGCAGTAGTGAAATGGAACACAAGGAAAATTATATCAGGAGAAGAAACGTCATTGCCTTAGAACCGCACTGGCCAACGAAAGTACCGCTGTGGTTGGCTAATTGCACGTCCTTTATCACATTTGACCTTCTTGTGCTCTTTCGTGAGTGACTGACAAACTAGCCGATTGAGCAAGGACTCACCTCTCAAGCGGTGGTCCGAGTTCGATCCTCGCGTAATATTGATAAAATTCGATTTTGTGTAACATTTATTGTGAAACTTTTGTGACTGAAAACACCGTTTAAAACCACTTCCAAGGCAGTTGGTGACTGTGGAAGTAAGTATATAATATGTCCAGTATTAAAACTCGTTGGTCCCGCCGATATAACGGTACCATCGGTAATTATTCCATCAAAACTGATCGCCTTAATTAACCAGTAATCCGATAGTACGTCGCGTCCAGTATACAGTGTAGCATCCTATTACTGAGGTCTACTTATGTGTTACATCTGAATACAGATGAGGATATAAGTCAAAATTATCTAGACGTAAGTTTCTTTGTTGCCTGCCTGTCTTCACCTATGGCTTTGTTAGGTGGTCTTGGATTTTTCCGCATCCGTCAGTGTCGGACCGCAGTAGATATAGATCGCCTTTCATGTCAAGAGATCAATGACCATACACCCGCTGCGATTCTTGGGCGATGTGTGTTCGTATGCCGTAACTGACGTCTTACCTTTATATGTCTTGTCTTTATTTTTTTAATGAAGACCGATATTATATGACACTCGTGCTATGGAGAAGAGAATTTCTGCAGTAAGTCTCAAAAGTACTATTGCATGTAGGCATATTATTATATGTTTTCCTCCACTTCTGCGCCCTTTTTATTAGTCCCAGATCCCGCTGCAATTCGACATGTACCTATAACGTTCATGAAAAAATCAAATTTTGAAAACTGTTTCATTAAGATTGGCCATTGCAACGGTTGCCGTATTAATTTCAGTGCAAAGTTCGGTTAAAAAAAAATTACTTTTTGGTTTTCTCATTGCATTTTCCTTCCCTGGGTCAAATGTATTAGTAATAAAATGCACACATGAAACTTCAATAATAAAAAAGGCGAGATAGAATCATGCCCCGTGGCTCAAACCCGGATCTCGTGCGAGGGGAACATAACCACTCAGAATCTTAAAATTGTAGTTAAGTACTTACAATTCATAATTTTTGTACGCGCGAAAAGTAAGATTTTATAAATAACAAGAAATTTAAGAAATTTTTAGTTAATAAACATATTTTCAACAGCCAATGTTGATAATTCGAAAAATATACACACTTGCAAGATCATAAAGTTGAGGATAAAAGCGGCAGAGTAAATGGTGAGGTACCGAAGTTAATTGAGGAAATAAGCGAAGCGTACGCAGTGTCCGAGCAAAACAATCACGGCCATCATAATTAGCTGTTCCTATCGAAGGCTCAATAATGCGCTTGAGTTAGGTTCCGAGTACGCAGCCGCAACGCAGCGGCCGCTGGGTAAAGTCGTATTCATAAATGCATTTCCTTTCGGGTGGCCAGCACGGTTCTAAATCTATCTTGTGCCACAGATTATAATAATAGAACACTTGTGCGTAATGTAAACAGTTTTTCCGAATTTTAAAATTTATTTTTTTGAATGCATACATGCTTACCATCACGCCTCTTCCCCCGAGGAGTAGGCAGAAACAATTGAGTCGACTCTGACTCGTTCGTGAAATACATCCTTTGCTTCATCCACTGGCATTACATCCCTACAACAATTCATATTTTTGTACGCAAAACTACGCAATATGCCGGTGAAGTAAAATAGGGACTTCTATACTAACAGTCCGAACGCATTGTAGTAATATATTGTTAGGAACTGACTTCTTGACACACCTTGTACCGGGATCTCGGGCTTGCTATCGCTGATCTTTACCTTTTGAACTACACTAAACAAATAAAGAAGATGGGGTTGCCTTGCACCAGATATATTTATTAACCATTATTTATTTATTTACACACAAAAACCTGACTTGTCAGTTGGAAGTCAAATAGGTATATGACAGACGCCCGCGCATACGGCGTGGCGGGACGATATTCTGGAACCATTTGAATATGACGTGGCGCGAAGGCCTTTCATGCGGGCACGCATAAAGTAGCCAGCAAGACAGTATTTATTTATATACAAGTTAACTGTTAGTAATTGCCTCCGGTAATGAATCCACCTTAATGAAAATGAAAAGAGTATTTACAATATTTATATTGTGGAGTAATGCTGCAGTCGATGCACCAGATAAATTAACTTTGAAAAATACTAAGAAAAATAACTTTTCAACGTGATGTCCGAAGCGGGACTCGAACCCGCGTCCTTGAGTATAGCCCTCAATGCTCGATCCAACTAAGCTATCCAAACTACACGTCGCTTTTTCAAAATTCGTCTTCATATTATGCATAGTTAATGCATCTGGTAGTGCCGCTTCTCCCTGCTAGTGTAGAAGTGTAGGTTCGTGTAGTCCGGATAGCTCAGTTGGTTGGAGCATTGAGGGCTATACTCAAGGACGCGGGTTCGAGACCCGCTTCGGACATCATGTTGAACAGTTATTTTTATTTGTATTTTTCAAAGTTGATTTATCTGGTGCATCGGCTACAGCGTTACTTCACTATATAAATATCGTAAGTAAATCGTCAACGACTGAATCGTTAAAAAATCTAACACAATAGAAAAAGGTATTGTTTTTTTTAACGGTCAACACTTTGCTTTGTCACGCTAGGTCACGAATTATTTATAGGTATATCAGTAATCGTTCGATATTAGATTCTGCGTCTAAAGATGATTATGCAGATTTGAATGTGACTGTACCTCCTGATGTAATTAAATGTCCATTATGAAAGCTTAATAGCAACGGTTACGTTGACGCGCACGCTCAAAGCGGGGCGCACTCGACGCAGGGACGAACTGAGTGACGTAAACAAGTTCATAGGGGCATAAATAGTTTGCGGTGGAGGCATCGAAATTCCAGTCACGTGGCGAGAGACAAAGAAGTGGAAAGAATTCCGAATTTTAATGATTGAAATTAATTTACAATAGCTGCTGATAGGCGCCCATTTCAGGCGAAACTGTATCAATCCGTTTAGTCCGGATCTATTAGGGCTACTGGGCTCATTGAGGTCTCGAAATGCATGTTATCACTGAGGCTAAAAGTTTAAAAAAACCCAAACAAGTTGGGCTTTGGTTCAAAAAAATAAAAAAAATATATAGAATCTAAAACTGGTGTGTTTTACGTGTCTTGTAGACTGTTGTGTTTTTAGAATGTATAAACTTTCTTGTATAATCTTGTAGAAAACTAAATTTAGAAGGACCTCTATTTCTATTTCAAGGTCTCATTAAATTTCAAAGATATTATGGGGGCTCCTGAAAACTGTTTGAGCGTCGTCTTGGTATGTAATCACGCGGCCGCATACGGCCCGTAAGTTGGTTACAGAGCTCGTTAGGTCTGAAAATGCGTTTGATCAGTAAGTTTGTGAAAAAAAAAGTTTGGCTTTCGACCCCTAAAAAGGCCAAAATACCTTAAAGCATGTCCATAAATTGTGTTTTTCGAATGAGAGTCTGTGATGTTTTTGAGAATTTTTAAACATTTAATTATATTATCTTGTAGAAGACATAATGTATAAAAACTAGTTTTTTAGGGCCACATTAATGGATGAGTGACCGCTTCAAAATTAATGCTGGCTGGACCGATTTCCACTTGAAACTTCAGGCTCCTTCCTTCTTCTTACTAGATGGTAGGATTTATCCGGTCCGGGCTGCTGCCATCGCACTGAATTAAGATAAGGCGAAACGGCTATGATAAAAAGTTCGTGTTTTCCGTGCTATTCAGTGTAGATTAGGGTATAGCGTTGACATGACACCTACTTAATTTACCAAGTTTTACGGTATATCTCTATATATTCTTCATATTTATAAAGCGAATTTGCATAACGTTCCCAAATTTATTAACCAAGCATCGTGTCAAGCCACAAACTTATTATAAAATTTTAACATATTTCACATTTTATTTGTTTTTCACAGATTCGTCGTTTGGGATGTACTTACGTACTTCCACTTTTTTGTGTATTATATTAGTTGTTCTTTGAAAATTATTCATTTGCCATAACCTACAGTTATACGACTTTTTTTTAGACCACGATCAACATGTCACCTAAGGCCGACCCTGTCAGCAAGCAATCAATAGTGATTCGCTCTCGGTATTCGCACAGATGCATGCAGATAGCCCGCGCTGCACCGCGCATCGCATCCGCCGGCTACATAACGCTTTACGACGAGAACAAGAGATCACAGATACGAGGAAAATACACACCACACCACGCATCTACTCGACGCGGCGCCTATAAAAATAGTACTGGAGGAAATGTAAGTATAAAGTTTATCTCGAATGCTGATTGCATCAGGAGATCGGCTAATTGCTGTTACGTGAGCCCGCGTCGTTGAAAGGTCACCTTCAAACGCAGAAATGAAAAGACATAAGGGTATTATTAGCCCTTTTGTATCCACTTTAAGTGCAGAAGCATAGAGTACGTAGCCGAAGCTAATTTACTTTATTTTTTACGGAATGCACAGACGATTCTGTACAGAAAGTACGATCGTGCTCGCAGTACGTAAGATGGTATCGGCACAAATATTTCGTGGTGTTTACGATTTCTAGCGCTACGCATGTCTTTTCTTGGGTAATTTCCTGCGTAATAGAAGAGTCGTAAATTACGCTAACTGCGGAGGAAGGCACCAGTTTCACTGAACACGGGATGCGGAACTTTATTATGGTTATACACACTGTTATGCATTGCACCTTTGAGTGGATGCCCTGTCTTGGTAGTTACTCGTAGTTACCTAATCGTAGGTAACAGCAAAACAAGAAATATCTTTCTTTGTTCCGATGTGGTATTAAGTATTTATATTGATCCGCCATTATTATTCGGGCATTCCCTAATTTTATCATGACAGATGGGAAGATCTCGACGAGCCATTTATTTCGAGCACCAGAATCATAATTGATCCTGGAACCACAATATCCATTGTCGTCCACCTTCCGAGCTGGTAATGGAGCCCCCGAGGTGAAATTGGCTGCATCATAGTGAAATTTGAGTCATCTTGTACCTCTTCAGAGAACAGGTTGAACAGTTATTTTTATTTGCATTATTAAAATAAATTTATTTGGTGGATCAATTCGGCAGTGTTATTGTACGCTCAGCGGATCTAAAAAGCTGGCAATTTTGCTGCATGCTATGTCTCTCTCTCTCTCTCTCTCTCTCTCTCTTTTTTTTTTTTTTGTCGTCTGTATGTCACGTAGATCTAAGCATATCGTTAGAAGTAAATTCGAATTATGCAGTCAAAACATTCATAGCGAAGGAATCGCTTAAACCGTGTTATGTATCTCCATCTAGCGGCACTTGTGGGAACTAACAGATAGATTGACGATTAATCATATGAAGACGAATTCCGTAGATTGACGTGGGGACTACACGCTATTAGGGCTATACTCGTGGATGCAGGTTCGTGTCCCGCTTAGTATCACGTGAAAAAACTCGTACACTAAAAAAAAGTAGTTGTGCTTAATTTTCGAACAGAGTTCTTTCTATGTTTATAAATAAACCCCGGAACAGTTTGAGCAGAGCTCAGATAATAAGTTTTCGGGGAAGGGACTTTTTCGTTGCGCGAGAGCCGATGCTCTCAGGCACGTTTAAAACAATCGCATGCAATTACCCCGGTGCGGAGGCTGCGCGAGCGCAGGGCGGCGGCGGGGGAGGGCGGGCGCCCTCTCACGGATTATCGTGCAGCCGAAAACTTTCCCAAATTGTGGGCGGGCGTGTCCGGTCACGAGGAGCAGAGGAGGCGTGCATCGAGCAATACCAAACAATCGACTCATTACCCACCAGCTCAGCCCTTATCGCACCTCCTCCGTCCCACCGTTATTCCAACAATTATCTCAATGCAATTTTAAATTATTTCGCGAGTGTCATTCTATATGCAGCGAGTGTCATTCTATATGCAGCGAGTGTCATTCTATATGCAGCGAGTGTCATTCTATATGCAGCAAGAGAGATAAGCTCCGATGTTTTCGCCGAACGCCGCGACACTCCGCGCTTTGTAATATTTTTTTGCACCAAAATTACGATCTCAAACGATGTGCCATAATGCGGGGACTCCGTTATCGCTCCTCCGGCGAAGAGTTTTCGATTATTAACTTAATATAATGTTTACGCAATCTAGAGCCGCCGACAGCGGTAACGTTCGTTCGTTATGCCGCTGAGGTACTTCCAATAAAAGGTATATTTTTTAACGACGGCGTTATTTTTAACAAAATTTCGCTCTTCAAAGTTTGTTTGGTTATTCCAACTGCAATTAAATGAATACACGCATAAATACGGAAAGTTTAGAGTGGTTCTTTATGGTGGACTTTGATGGTGCATTGCGGCGTGTGTGTGGCAGAAAAGGCTGTCAATGCGGGAGACGGTCGTAATGCAGAATGGTTTTTACCTGCAAGTCGACGGAGACTCTCGAATGGTACTGGCGGTTTTTTACAAGAGAATTCTTTCACCGCTAGATTCCTTAACGAGAACTAAGGCGTGCGGTTATTCCAAGTACACCTACCTCTCTTTCTCTTGGCGAAGCTTGCTGACGCGACCCGCGTGTTATTTACATTATAATTTTGTAGAACAAGTCAAAAGCAAGACTAAAATCGTTTTAACGTACCCGTTGCTATTTCTTCAAAAACAACTATCTCACAAAGGACAAAGCTTTATGTAAATTAAAAAATATATTGTTATTAAAATTTTGTATAAAATAATGGAGCTTGTATAATGGAGAATGTATACTGGATACAATTTTATGTAATTTGTGATACAAATTACATAAAATTGTATACTGGAAAGGTAATTAGTAATAATTCAATATTTTAAATATAATATGCTTATATTGTAACATTAATAAATTATCTGGCGCACTCGTGAATAAGTGACCTTTTTTGTCATGTCTTCATAATTACGAAGTAATTAATGAATGAGGACTTGTCTGTAGTGTCACCCTTGATATGCTTTGTTGTTGTTGTTGGCGTTTTTGGCGTTGGAGTTGTCTGTGTAGTGACTACCCCGTGGTCAGAATTCCACAAAATTTTGCACAAAGTTTCATCTAGTGGTCCTGAGAAAGAATCAGGGACCGGAAATTGCACACATGGCCAATGGACCAGTGGCAGGAAATAATTTGCTGTCACGAGGTCAAACAAATTTAAATATTTATGGGGAAGTCTACGGAGACCTAGAGACAAGGCATCCGGTAGATAGCGTATCCTTCCATGGCTTAAATTTAATTTAAATGCCGTATGGCATCGACGTAATCGGCATTACGCCATAAATTTTACCTCCATAAAATTTATAAGGCACCAAAAAACTTGCTTTAAAAGGCAACCTGTAGAGGGTGAGCCTGAGCATGGCTTAAATTAATTTGAGCGCCGTACGACGTCGGCGCTCAAATTAATTCAGCTTAAAGTAAAGATCTGTAACACAGTAAAGTTACACTGTACATCACTTGGAGACACTGCTGCGGAGGCGTTGCCGTACGGCATCGACAATTACGTACAGTTCTCAGAAACAGGGTGAAAACGGCACCCACTTGAACCAATCCACGCCGAAAATTAATTTGAGAATCGGCGTTGCCGTGCGGCATTTTAAAAAACCCCCACCCTTCTGTCATGATTAAATTTGACTTGGTTATATCTCATACCAAGGTCATAACACTGCTCAGCGTGTATATCAAAGAGATGACATGTACCAAATTCAGCAGGAAACACTTCAATTGGTGCAAGACTTAACGGAGCTGCGCATTCTTTCACGACTAGACATCGGGAAATGTTGCGCCCAGTGGAGCACACACTCTCGAGGTCTGAAGAGTCGGCGCGGCGTATGTTGGACCGACTATTTATAATAAATTAAGCAAAGAAATCAGAGAATTCGAATCCCTCAATGATTTTTGAGTAGATTAAAACATTTCCTAATAGAAAACGCGTATTAGTCGGTCGATTAATTTCTTTCCGAATTGATTTTTTAGACTGTAATACGAATTTTCCTTATTTAGGTATGTTTTCTTATGTGTTTTTTTTTTCTTTTACTGTAATATGTCTCAATTAATCATATTTTGTGTTTTGTAGTTATTTCTTGAGTGAATTAACATTGTGACTATTGTATTGCAGCAATACCAATAAATTATTCTATTCTATTTTATTCATACCAACTGGTGGAATCGTTTGGTACTCTAAGTGAAATTCTCGTCAAGGTCCATCCACCTGTAATGTCGACATTATGTAGATTTGGTCATATTTCGCGAACCACTAGTTCGAGATACATTTTGGAGTTGTTCAAAGTAAACGTTTCGTAGAGATCTAATAATTACTTATCATGATTAATAATGTTTGAGATGGCTTACTCACGGTTTATTTTCGCGTTCTCCCGACGTTTCGACCAGATCTTTCGAGTCATTGTCGACCGAGCTCCTGTGTCCATCGGCGGTCAACGAGGAATTGTCAGTTTGACATGTTCCGTCGTTGACAAAAATTGTAGCTATGGGTTTCAAGATTTTGGCTTCGAGCAGCATTCCGGATATCAGCTGAAAGACAAAAAGCGCTAGTGGTGGCCCCATTGTCGGCGCTAATTTTTTTTTGTCTTCAGCGGTGCCAGGAGCGGATTCCACGAAGGTGACAACTTGAACGCATCTTCTCTGTTGAAGTTGGCACGCTTGGCGATTTCTATGGGTTCACGAACAAGACGAGTGATGTGTCTGGTCAGTCGAGAGAACCTTAACTTGATCGAACCTGATCCAGTGGTTTGTGCTAGAATCCATATGTTTGCGGACTGCTGACTTGTGGAATCTTGATTTTTGGCTACTCAGATGTGTTCCAAAACGCGCGTAGCAGCACTTCTCTTGGTCTGTCCCACGTAGACTTTCCCACAACTACGTCGCGAGATCGCGAGAGGAACCGCGAGTAAGCAGTCTCAAACATTATTAATCATGAATGTTAACCACGGTAAATTAAATTCACATTTAATTTACTTGACACGTCAAAATTACGAAATTCTTGAGTAATAACGGTAAGAAATGACAGTGTTTATCGATCAGACATCGTAACCCACTTAAGTATAGAATTCCTATGTACCTATTCAATACTAAAACGTATTCAATTCTGGTATTACAAGACCAAAGAATCTATACTTGATGTGCGTTAGGAGTTGAGGAAGAAAGGAAGGCAGCGCAGCGCCACAGGCCATTCCTATTGGAAGACAGAGTATTATGTACTAAATATTGAGAGGCTTGTTAACGCCACTGTGCAGTTCCCGCACGATCCTGTCATTTCGACTCATTGCAGCTTTAATGGAGCGCGCAGCCGGGGCACAGCAGGGAACCGCAGTTACTTTAATCTATTCTTGAACGTTCCCACACAATCACACGGTTTCCTACCGTGCAGCGGTGTCTGCACGAGTAAGGACAAAAGCAAAACAACGCATCGTAATATTAAAACTGAGACAGCGTCAGCCCAGCAAGCACAGCCATCGGAGCCCTAGAGTTAAACACAAGTCAATACAGACGGACGAACACATGTGTCGAATAGGATCACTACACGATTTCAAATTATTTGAAGTATGCTTAAGCTAAGAGCTTAATTTTGAATATAAATACGTTAACAAGATGAGAAACAAGCGCAAAAGAATTCCGATACGAGTGGCGGGCGCGGGCGCCATGCCGCCGACTCGCGCATCCTGCCTGCCACCGCGGCGCCGCAGCCGCCCGCCCGTCACCGCGTCCCACGTACCATCAGGAGTGAAGGCTGAAAAGAGGTCTCACTCTTGTCTCGTGCAACCCCCGCTCGTTCCCACCCCGCTATATCGCCTCTTCGCTAACGAGACCATATTAATTAACCTCGCTCGCTTATCGCAAATCTCAATTAAGATAGCATCGTATTTTTTCACAAATAATAAAGTCGCAAAGCGCCGACGCGCGTCGTCGGTAGTCGCACAATAACAGGAAGTTTCGAATTAAAGTAACATTTTTACAATGTCCATCGATTCGCGTGCAGATAAATCGTCGGCGAACTCTTTAGCATATAGATTTTTTTCACATAGACGCGAGGTTTTTTCGTTCGCTTTTTAGGACGACTTTCGATCGGGTTAGCGAGATTACTGCATCAAGTGCTGCGAATCGTTTTTTCTCGGCGGCGCGGCGGCTTCATAATTGGCCCTGGAGCCTCGAGATATCGCGACGTTGACGGACATCGGCCAATTATAAAATGCGTATCGCTTTGATTAAAACATTAACAACAAACATGATTGTATAAAGAGGAGTCATATTTATTCACACTTACACTCTATAAGGCATGCACACACGGATTCTGGTAGCCGAGCGAGTGCAGTGACTTTGCATTGCGTCCAAATTCGTAGTGCGACCTTGAACAGTTCAGACCCGCTGAAGATGTCAATACCAGTCTCGCTCCACAACAAACGAGTTGTTCTTTTCTTGCGGGTCGCCGTCGGACTGGTCGGACGAGCCTCCGGTCGCCATCGCAACCTAATAGTCATTTTGGAGTCAAAAAACCTCTAACAATAGTCACGGTACGTCGGCTACGATTCATCTTCCGAACACTTTTTCTTTCTTCCAGACTTGTTCGCGGATAAGTGGAACTCTTTTGTAGTTTGTTGCAAGTCATAGCACGCACCGGCGCGCTGCGGCCTTCCCACTGCAACAGCGAGATCGAGTTTTTGATGGAACAACTCTTAAATTGTGAATTTTGTATAAGTACGTATTTATCTGCTTTCCTCCAGCATTACGTAGGTACTACGCACCGTCGAATATATTAGATTGTCTCATGAACACGTAATGCTTTACAGCTGTAAGGCAAGTATTGTGTGCTCGATTAATCAGAATGGCAGTTTACAATAGCTCGCCATTCCAGCTTGATAATGGCAGCAGCGAGAGATACTGATGTCTATTGTCATATTAACCCCGGGTGCTATTAATTTGACCCTGTCGTAGCCTTCCGATCAGATTAAATCAACGCAATGCCTGGTTTTAATGCAGATAAGGATATAATTGCAACTTTAGACAACGTGGTACTGATTTAAAGCTAAAACTATAAAGCCGAACGCGCGCCATTTAACAGATTTGTGAAATTAAATGCATCCTTGCTTCATTCACCGTCATAAATCGCTTCATACATGCGCGCCGATTAGACCTACGGGTGCTGCGAACTTAAGAGGCTGTCTTACGTAAAGTTCCGTCATTTCTAAGAGATGTACCATCAATATTACTCACCTGACATATTCCATATTAATGTAT